>JAJKFI010000048.1:2993996-3042571 GCA_029204185.1 Lerista edwardsae
CTCTCTCTCTCTCTCTCTCTCTCTCTCTCTCTCTCTCTCTCTCTCTCCTTTATTCTTGATGGAGGGATTCCTGCCCAAACGTCATGTTTGTCATTGAAATGCCTGCTCATCTGGTGGAAATAAAATGCATAACACTATTTAGGTCAGTGCTCAGAACGTTGCTTCAAGGCAATGCAATTAGATTTCATGCAGAAATGTGGAAGGATTTTAAAGAAGTTTCTCCGGACACATGCATGCATAGTTTGTGACACCGCTGCATAGGAGCTCTCAAGTGCAATAAGAAATGGGAATAGAGAAATGGATGTGCAGTAGAGCAGTGAGTGCACAAATCTGGGTCATAGACCTCACATTTTTATCTTAGCTAATGCAAAGACATCTCATGTCTGTTTAGAGCCATTATAACTCGACTAAATTGTAATTCACATGGAAGGAAATGCTGGAAATGAAATTAAGGGTGCAATCCTAACCACCTTTCCAGCCCTGGGGTCAGGGCAATGCAGCTCCAAGGTAAGGGAACAAACATTCCCCTACCTTGAGGAGGCCTCTGTGGCTACAACTCCACTGCAGAATGCAGAGCATGCCCCATTGGCACAGCTGTGTCAGTGCTGGAAAGTGGGTTAGGATTGCATCCTAGAGTTCCAGTTAGCCCATTTGCTATTATGATGAATGACCGGGCTTAAGTCATGCACATGTAAGGCTCATTGATTTGAATGCGAGATATAGGGTTAGGGCATAGGAGCAATCCTATTGGGCTGCTTTGCCCCTGGAACTTGTGTTCCAGGGGTGCAGCATATTTTATGGCTGTTGCAAATAGTAACATACCATAGGGCATAGCCAGGCCACCACCAAAAGCGGTGAGTGCGGGCAGTTGTGCACCAGCAGCCCACCTAGGAGCCTCAGCACTGGTAAGTCAGTGGAGGGTGGGAGGAATAGGGTGGGCGGAATGGGGCAGGGAAGGGGAAGGGAAGAAAGAGGCAGAGACAGGGGTGGGGAGGGAGAGAGAGACTGACACTGGGAAGGGGACAGTATCAGCAACAGCAGCACTACCATCCCCTTTCCCATCCTTGCTCCACCTTCCTGGGTCCACTTGAAATAGTGCCAGCAAAACCTCTGGCACAGATCCAAGTAGAGACATTTGGGTGGTGGAGGGTTACTCCCAGGCAAGGGACCAAATGCTTTCATTCAGAGGAGACCCCTGGAACTTCCCCCCACAGAATACAGCATGTGCTTAGTGGCACAGCTGCTTCACCTGGGGCTGGGGCGGCATTCATTCATTTGGGCTGTCCACCATCTACTTTCATTCTCCCCATTGACATCAATGGGAATTAAAAGTGCTTCACTTTGACTAATGTGCACCATACTATTTCAAAACATTCAGTACCATCAATATGGAAAATCAAAGCTTAGTCTCTGGCAAAGGAGGTTACATTCAGAAATCCGACAGTAGGATGAGAACAGAGGCAGGCAAGAGGCAAGAGGATGCAACATGCATTGTATTCTATCTAATCCCATTCCTGGGCCTGATCTGCTTGATGTGGGAGAGACCCCCCCCCCAGGATTCTCTCAGACTTTGTTAAGCTTTCTCCTGGCTTCCATAGCCATGTACAACCCTCATGAACTCTCCTGGCTCACAGCACACTGCTGCAGCCATGCTGAAACCACCAAGCTCCTTTTCCTCCACAGTGCAGGCCTGAAGCAGAGTAAAACAATGGAGGTTTGGGCAATAATAGGACAGCTACTCTGGTGGGAAAAACACTTCTTGGCTCTGTACCCCATTGTGGTAATTTGGCCTCCCAGGAACACTTGCATTGCTATATGGTCAGCTGGAGGCATAACCAGATGCACAGGGACCTGTGAGGGTGTTGAGGTAAGACCAGGAATGTAATGAAGACAGGTCTGACTCCATTTTGGATTCTAAAAATCTTGGGAGTTAAGCTGCTATCACAAGAGGTAAGCCTCTGTCAAAAGATAGCACAGACATTCCAAAGTCTCTCCCTTCCCCAGGTCTTGTAATGCAAATCTGGTCTGATATGCAAAGTCCTGGCTAAATTCAATCAAGCCAAAAGTCAAGCCCCATCAGAACTGTAGCTGGCCACACCTCGGTGATTTAAGGTACTTACAACTGTTATCAAATGTGCCAACGGCTTGTCTGGACTGAATGACTCCTACCTGCTTTTGTGTTTAAATGTGTCAAACTTGATTGTTTTGCATCTGACTAGACCTTGTAATCTTGCCCCTAACCCTTCCTGGAGTCACAGCAGGGGGGAGGAGGGCCACCGCGGGAAGAGATGGCCAGTCAATGGCTTACATTCCCAAATGGCCAATTGCATTGGGCAAATGTTCTGACTGGCTGTTTTTAAAATCCAAAGTTTGCATATTGAATTGCATAACTGACCAAACGCACATGTACACTTTGCACAAGTCTGGTAGCTCCTTGAGGGGGGAGCACAAGTTCTGTACCTCCTGGGAGACACACGCTCTGTAATCTCCTTGGAAGCCTCTTGTGTCTGTTTTGCTGATGTCCTACACATAAGTAAAATGTACTTCTCTTTCTGCAACAAGGAAGTCCTGCTGGCATTCTTTTCAATCAACGGTTTCTTGGTAAGGCACCATAAGGGAAACCCAGACCGGCCGGGATCAGGGAAGTTGGGTTGGAAACAGCATTAATTCTTAGGATGCAAACAGGATAGGAATGCACATCGGGTAAACGAAAACTCAAATTGATGGCCCCTAAGCTTAAAGGCACAGGGGCTGGAGAAAATCACTGTATTGGCATGATTTCCTCTTGCAACATGCTGATACAGATAACATGGACTTGCACCAGCTATACAGCTGCTGGAACTTCACTTCTGAATGTTCATTCGTAAAAACCAGATTTCAGCCAGATTTGTTACCAGATTCGTAACAACCAGATTTTGTATTAATTTGACTCTGTAGGTTTAGGAGTTCTTACAGCCTTAAGATAAATTGCAATTTGGAAATGTGGAATGGACAGTTGAACATGTTACCCAGGAAAGTGTGGCTTTCCTGTTCTTGGAACTCAGCAGAGCTCCCCAGCCTAAGACTGGAATTTTAAAAAGTCCTCTTTTTATCATTGCTCACAGGCCCCATTGTCATACTTTGGAAAGATAAGCCTCTTTAGTTGCTAGAAACAAGGTGATACACAGGGCTATTGCTTGCTGTCAAATGATATTGCTGTACTTTAAGGCATCATTTGGCTGCTAACACTTGTTCATGTCCCACAGCACTGCTTCTGCTAAGCTTCTCGCCCTTTTACAGAAACCGTGACCTGATTTCAGTGATTGTATAACAATACAGGGTTGAAAAGCCTGCGCTTCTTCACCTTCTCTGGTTCTGTTCAGGATGCAGTCCATGGCATTTAGCCATGAGGAAGGTTGTCTGCTCTCGAAGGACTAGGATCAAGCCAAGGAAACCGGCAGAACCAACCAGAGAAAGCAGCAGGACAGTTTTCCTTTCAAGATAAATGGCAGCATAAAGGATCTCAAACATCAACATGGAAGGAGAAGGCAGTCTTTGCTTGGTGCTCTCTGGGAAATGACAAAAATGTGTCAAGTGAATAAGTCCCAGGCAACTGTCGTTCTATAATTTGGGAAAAGGGAGTTTCAGCAGGTGCATCTTGTCATCTCACAAATAACAAGCTGCACCTGCTGGAATTCCCCCCTCTACACAATTGTTAAAGGTCAGGAGCCCTAAAGTTGAAAGGTTGGCCACCCCTGGTTTAGTGTTAAGTCTATTCTCAAACAAAACAAAGTTATTGATCAGCTGTTTCTGTGGGCTGGTGTGAACTGGCTCCACTTGGGCTGGAATTAATGTTCTATCTGCAACATTAGATCTCTGATGGCCTATTCACACATGTAGGTAACCACATGCAGGTAGTCAGGTGATGAACAGGCATGTCTGAATCAGCCCAAAGTTCTCATCATGTATGTGTGAAATGCTGAACCAGTTAGTGAAAAGGTAGGGAGTACTTTACCTGACCTACTTACTGGGTGACTTATGTGAGATATGCTGATGCATTCTGAACTTCCAGATGGGACTGTAGCTCCAGATGTCACCTCTGCTGTAGCATCCTAGGTGTTGGGATGGTGGTGGTGATGGTGTTGTTTGCTGACTCTAGCAATCTGCAGCCAGGCATATTTATGTGGACCAATGCTCTGAAGTTAGACTATCTGAGAGATTGTTTTCCTTCATGAGCAAGATGTAGAATTGCCAACTTTTCTACAAGCCAGTGTAGTTAGCAGGTCTTTAAAAGTAGCTTAAAATGCACAGACATTAGCCAGTGATGCTGCTTGTCTCCAGGATGAAAAAAAAAAAGCTTCACCTGTCAATTCCTGCAGCTCAAGCTACTGTTAAAACCACAAGAGCAGCGCTGCTCTTTTTCTGGTAGTATGGTAGCCTTAACAAGCCACAGGGCTAGAAATGGGGTCTAAAAATGAAGTGTTTCTATTTATCAGCATTCCTGAAAACAGCAGGAGTCCTGGCTACACAATATCTACAAAAGGGCTTGATATAGAAAGCCTCTCATGCCCCGGAGCCAGCATCCGTATGTAATTGGAAAGCAGTTGACAGATCCCATTCTTCAACTATTGCAAAGAGCCAAACAAGAATCCATCAGCACACATGATAGAAGGAAAAAGCAAAGAGTTGGCGGCTGAAATTTGTTCTTCTGGGCAACTGATAAAGGATTCCAAGGTCTGACTTGGCAGCTGGTCATCCTTTCTTGCTAGGTGGGGTAGCAGCTAGCATGCTTCCCTACTACCCCAGTCCCAGGTCACTTCTCTGAAGTGGATTTAGCACAAATACTTGAGTCTGCTTTAGAACTTTCCGCATCAAATGGACTAGTTCCACATGACCATGGTTCTCTAACTGCTGCCTTCTGCCACCTGGCTGCCCTCTGGTGGCCATTTAAGAAAGCAGCTCTGCCTGTTACCAGACTGTCAATGCAAGGAGCCCTAATAAGCAGAGTGTTGTGCTGCTATCAACTTTAGCCCATCTTCACTGTAACATTGTAGTCAACAGCAAGCTGCGTTACTTGCAGGCTCCCACATTGACCCAGCACAGATCAAAGCAGCTGGTGCTGAAATCCTGTTTGCTATCACAGTTCTTCAAACCTGCTGCCGAAGGGCACGAAATCGGATGGAATGATAACAAACCCAGAATCTGTCTTAGCCATAACATGGGAGACCTTCCCTTCTCCTTCTGGTGGCTGCTGTGTTGCCCTGGGTGCATGCACCAATATTATTTAAGTGATTTAGTTTTCATTTTTGTCAGCCAAATATAGTAACTGTATTATGGCTGACTAGAATGCAAACATAAGCTTGTTCATCACTGCTCAGGGAAAAAAAACCCATTGTAAAAGGAAGCTTCCTGTTATTGATTTAAGCTCTCTAGCATTTAATTAGCAAACTGGGCTATTCAAGAAACAAACATGAGCTCCTTTGGTAGGAATCAAGCAAGGAGAGGGTATAGGTGCAACAAGGGTTAGAAAGATACCCAAGAAAGCAGAAAGATTAATGAGTCTTTAACTGCAGCCTTGTGTCTGTTTTCTAACAAACCCATCTCAAGTTATCTGAGGGCACAATTCTAACCAATTTCCCAATACTGACATAGCTGCACCAATGGAGCACGTGCTGCATGGGGAATGTTTGTTCCCTTACCTCAGAGCTGCATTGCCCTTACCTTGGTGCTGAAAAACTGGTTAGGAATGTGCCCTGAGTCTAGTAAGATCATTACTTTTTGAGTCAGATCCATGCATGCTGTAAATCCACAATGCTTCATTAATTTCAATGAGAGTATGATGATTTAATACAAACTAATTGCTTATTTTATTGTCAGGCCCTGTTCGCTTATTTCTCAAACTGGATTTATAATCTCACAGTAATCATGATGCATTATGCCATTTTATTCCCAAATGCTGTTAATTCTCCTGGGTCAAATTCATCCTGGGAAATGGGAATCCTCTCTTTTGAAGGCAAGGGGTTTATCAATTTCTTGTATGTTTTAGGTTAAGACAGAGAACAAAACATTCAAAGAACCTTATCATGAGGGAAAACAGGTTCTCTGCATTCATTCAAACATTATGCCCAAGAACAGTTGCTAGGAATCAGTTTGGAAGTGGTATGTCTCCCTTTCAATATCATGCAATAATGCAAGTTGGAATAGATGGGGATTATGGAAGGGATGGATGTTTTTATTGATCTGGGGAAAAACAGGTGCAGGTTCAGGTCAGTTTCAGATATTATGATGGGAGAGAAGTGGGGCATTGGAAGCAGGAGTATAGCTAAAGAAGTGCGGGGGGGGGGTGCAATTGCACTGGGCAACAAGCTTTAGGGGGGCAACAAGCTGAGCTTGACACCAATGGCCAAAATTGTGAACACCTTGGTATGTATGAATAACACCATCATGTCATGTATCATTTGAAAGGTATTTAATACAGAATGCAATGAAACAAACCAGAGTGTAATATCTTTACTCTATCAAAGGTTATGGCCAAAATCAGAGAAAATGAAAATACAACTGTGATATCACTTCCTGTTGTGATGTCACTTCCAGGGGCAACGTTTTGCCCTTTGCACTGGGCTATACTTTCATTAGCTATGCCCCTGATTGGAAGTACAACCAACTTAATGAGTGATAGGTTTCAGGATAGTTCTTACATCTGCCTGAGTGTGGAGGAGTTAGGAGTTGCACTAGTTGAACCTTAGACATGACAAAGAATCAGGGAAAACCATGTAAAGTTCACCAATATTCCCATTCCTGCACTCTTTGCAATTCCGAATATCAAAAGCTGCTACTGACCTGTTACTCCATGCCTTTTTCCTTGTGTTTTCTGATTTTACACTTCATAGTGCTAGCCAGCGAAGAGCTGACTGGTATTCTGACATATTAAAATATTATTGGTCTGGTGATTGAGCAAATGCACTTAGGGAATGGGCCTCACCATTTTTGACACTTTGGTGGCATTGAAGAGAAATAAACCAAAACAAGATGTTAGAAGCTGGGGTCTTCACACTCCTAATGACATGCCTTCTTGGAAGCTCTAAAGACACAAAACCCAATTTAAATGGAAATGCCAAGTCTGGTTATACCCGAACTTTGCGACTTGAAGCATTCCCAGTTGTCCACTCTTATTTTTGACTGGTGGTTTTTGGGTTTCTGACTCAGTTCACCTTCATACATCTCCATCTCATGGAATGAGTGTATTTGATGCTAGACATTAATGGAGAAGCTCAGTCTTGGGAAATGATGGAGTTTTTCTTTCCAACTCGCTCCCATTTTTTTTTACTATTTGATGTACAATACATCCAGGCTGAGCCCATTCTTGTGATCCAAGGTGTCGTGCCATGGGGGTAGGGGAGGCATAATCACCATGTCCCAGAACTGCAAATCACACTGGTGCAAATGGATCTTGGAACTGGTTAAGGGCGGGGCTTGTAAAAGAGTCCTTAATGAATAAAAGATGGCCTAAGCCCTGCCTTGTAATGCTGTGCTTTAATTTTTAACAAGATCAATTCATGTTAAGGCACTGTAACCATGTTGGCATGTGCATACATTTCCCTTCCGTATGCACTGCAGTGCTAATGGGCGCAGGCATCCCAATCATCGGTTTGACTTGTGCAGGCATCATGACATGTGCTCAGGATAGAGGACATATAAACTATTCTGCAAAACAAAAAGTGACAGGGAAGATATTCCTTTTCATCTTAAATAAGATGTTATTTATGGCAGAGCAGAGCTCCTGTTTTAAGGAGTCTTGGAGCCTAATCCTATCTTTCCCAATGCAGCCACACCCAAAATGAGCACGCTGCGTGCAGTGGATAAGAGGAGGCAGATTAGGAGGCTTGGGAGGAGAAACGGGAATTATTTCCCTTTATAAGCCTCCTGCTCTGCAATGGGTCTCCTTGAACCTGCTCAAGCTCTATAGCTGATGCACATCTGAGCAGAAGAAAGGGGTGGAGAGGCTCCTAAAAGAGAAGACAGGACCTGCTGTGTGCCATTGCTACTGGATCCACTCTGCTCCTTTTCCTTCTCCTCCCTGCCCAGTTTCACCCCCTCCCTGCCCCATCCTTGCCCACCCTGCCCCCACCGCCACCTTACCTGGTCTAGCAGGTTTAGCCAGAACTGGCAACAGATGATGCACTGCCACCTATTGTGGAACCTATTTTATGACAATGGAAGCATCTTCCACTGTTGTAAATTCCTCCCCCCCCCCACAGCTCAATCCTAGATGAGATTGGGCTGTGAGTTCCAGAGAGGTGCAAAGGATTATTTTAACAGCTTTAGCAGTATCCTATACTTGATCAGTTCTTTTAAGCTTCCTGTGGAGCTGTTATAGTAGTTACTTTGAGACATTGGAACCAGCTACCCAGCTCCTGCCAACCTAGCAGTTCGAAAGCACCTAAAATGCAAGTAGATAAATAGGGACCACTTCGGTGGGAAGGTAACGGCGTTCCGTGCACTACGGCGTAGAGTCATGCCGGCCACATGATCGGACAAAAACGCCGGCTCTACAGGCTTTGAAACGGAGATGGGCACCGCCCCCTACAGTCGGTCACGACTAGACCATTCGGTCGTGGGGAAACCTTTACCTTACACAGGCAAAACAAATCCATCTGCAAGAGGGAATGCAATGCAGCACATTCTGATACACCAGCCTGCTCTGTGCACCAAGAGAAGAGTGATATGTTTGACATAATGAATGAATAAATGCTGGCAGCATATGCGGCTTTTTCTCCCATAGTAATGAAGTGCTGGGATAAGTTTCACAACTCCTGGCTCAGTCTTGTCCAGAAATGGGCCAGTGTGCGAAGGGGCTTTTGACAGTGGAACTGTGTGGAATCTATTTAAGGAGCACTGCCAGAATCAGCAGCAACATGGGAGGCCTTCTGCCAGATCCAGGAAGGTAAGTCCAACAGCAGGTGTTGGGGGTGGGCATATAACAGGGAGAGGAGAGGGTGGGAGGAGATGGGGTCGGAGATGGGGTGGGATCAAGTGGGATTGGGACCAAGAAAGGGGTGAGATCACTGGCAGCAGTGCCACTGGTACCCTATCCTCCTTCCCAGCCTGGATTTGCCTTCCCAGATCCACTCAGACTTGCACCAGCAAGATAGCTGGTGTAGATCCAAGTAGACTTATGCAAAAGGCTTACCCCAAGGAAAGGGGGTAAAATTTTCCCATACCTAGAAGAAATCTCCAGGGCCTAAACTCCCCCACAGGATGCAGCACACACCCTGTTGGCATGGCTGTAGCACCGCCGAGGAGTGAAGTAGGAATGGGCTGCACATTATGGTGTGTCCGGTTGCTGTTAAAGACACAGGGCTGCGCCACTGAAAATGTGGCCAGCTAGACTGTAGCATCTTACCAAATGTCCTACTAGTTCATCAGACAGAGAAATGTTGCATCTTAGCAACACCAGCAATCCATAGGGATAACCGTTCCTCAGGAGACTGGAAATTGTCTAGAAATAGGCATTCCCCTATGCCTCTCTCCCGTGTGTATAATATGATGCTTCATATCAGACATACACATGTATTCCTTTTGCACTGGGATCAATTCATCTCAGCCGCTTTTCAAAACACAATTGTATAATTCTGATTTTGGAAATGTCTTGGTACTGTTCCAACAACAAGCCAACTGAGCAAGTGTTCCAGGCAGCATTCTAGATGGAAAACTGATGTAACCAGAAGGGAGACACACTCACACATGCCCCAGAGGCAGCCAAAACTGCCACAGCTGACTAAAAATATCCCTTCAGTGCAATGTACCCATCTGAAGGATAAGCAATGCTGTGAAATGTGAGGAAAGTATGTGCTCTTTTCTCCCGAGTAGGGAAAAAAAGCAGAAACTCAGGTAGGGATAAGAAACTTGTCTATTGATACAGGTATTTGGAATTGAGATGCATGCTATTCGCACCAGTAAACTGGTCTCTTTTATCTACTTACTGAATTATTGCTCCTTTTTTTCTGGTGGCTGCTACTTTTTTTACTTCCCTTAGACAAAATGGAGCATCTCTGCTTTGAGAATGCCAAGTTATGGGGTGTCCACACCTCAAGGAACAGAGCAGAACTGGGAAAAAACTAGAGTACCTCTCTAGTTTCTCCAGCCAGATACTCTCCTGGCAGGAAGCAGCCTGTCCAAAGTATTTTTGACTGCTGCCTCCTTCCAGGCACTGCTGGATCTCAGCCCAGGCTTCCTCAGCAAGCCCTTGCCTCATCTGTGCACTTCTAGGCTCCTAATGTCAGACCGCCCCCCCCCCCCCATCACTGGCTCCTTTCCCTGGTAAAGTGAATTCATTTGCAGCACAAGCGGACAGCACATGTCTACTCAGAAGTAAGTCCTACTGAGTCCAGTGGGATTTGCTCCCAGGTAAGTGGGTTTAGGATTGCAGCTTTAAGTCACTGGTTCTACTGTCAACCTAGAAATAAAAGGATTAGCTTTTTTTCAGTCTCTCAGGTAGTAAAATGAAATCTGACAGAGGATAAACCAAGTCCTGTTAAACAGATCCTAACATTTTGCAATGAAATAGCCACATGTGGAATATTGACGAATTATGCAGTATGGCGCTGGTTGTGGTGATATGACAGAACAAGTATAAAGTGCAATCTGAATTTAGGCATTGTGTGACCTAGGGAACACCACAAATTGAGATAATTGGAGTTTTGAAATGAAGAGCCCAGTTGTATGTCAAAATTACAAGGGGGCTTCAGTAACTAATTCTCCTTTTCAGTGGAGATATACTGGCAGCCCAATCCTATGCATGTCTACTTAGAAGTAAGTCCCAGTGTATTCCATGGGGCTTACTCCCAAGATATTACAGCCTAAAAGTGTTTGTGGCTGTGTGCTTCTGGGCTCCTGGTATATTTGTATCTATTTTAGGAGTGGCTAAGTGTACTGTTATAGGTTCGGCTGGCTTGTTTATTTTGAATGGGCACAATGGCTGTGATTTTGCTTAACCTGGTACTTGATGGTAGACAATAAGAGTTAGATGGCCCTTAATGGCTGGAAAGCTCTCTCCTACCTTTGGAATGGCATCAGAGATGGGAGAAGAGATGAAAAGACTGTTTGAAGCAATTTGAGTTTCGGCAGAGAAAATAAGAAAGCTGGAAAAAAATGCTACAACTGTGGGATGTGAATGTAGGGGGGTGCTGCTTTTTATTGGCTTTATGTTTTTATTGACTGCTTCTTATTATGTCTGCTGTTTACTTTGTGTTGATTGTAGCTTTATTGCTTGCTCTTTTAAAATGTTATTACAGCAAGTCATTTTAGAGACGTTTCCTCAGGAAAAGATGCAAATTCTTAAATAGATTTTTAAACAGGTACTAACTGCATTGTCTGGAGTCTGCAGAAAAATACATGGTTATATTACAGTTTATATATTGAAATATTGCAAGGAATATTCCAACATTTGAATTTAGATTACCTTATGTAACGAGTCTGAATATCCACTTGTAACTGCACCTAAACAAATTAAAGTACAAATCTACCTCCTTTGAAATGCAAGTGGAAGAGAGAATTAGAGCAAAAGCCCCAGGCACCCTTGCAGTGACTAGTCATTGCCCAGGGCAGCTGTCATTTATTTGGAAAGTACCCATACACCTTCCTTTCTGATCTAGCCTGGCCCTCTTTGCATGATAATGAAATCCACTCTCCTGAGTATCTGACAGTAGCAAAGTAGCATAATTTCTGCTTTTCCAACAGAAAAAGAGCAAAAAAGTGCTGGAGGGAGGCTGATTTTACCAGACTTTTAGATAATAAGATGAAACACTATCGCTGAACACCTCCACTCCCTTCTTTATTTACTGTGAGATCTGCAGTGATAAGTTGGAAAGTTGCTAGCAGTGCCGGAATAGGAACCAGGGGGCACTGTGATGTAAGAGGAAAGGCAGAGTGCTTATTCAAGTTTGAAGAATTAAAGGGACCACGTCCAACGCTTGATTGTGCAATGCATGTTTTCGTTTTGACAGTCACGGGTGCTGACCTCGCTCAGGTGTTCTGGGAGCTGTCCGTGGTGCTTATCGGCGTCGCGAGTGCAGCGTTTACAGAGGGATTTGCTGGAGTGTTCTCCGTGGTGCTGCTTTGACAAACACAGGAAGCTTCAATCTTGGGTTGCCAGACCGAGCCTTCGAACTGGAAAAAAAAAAAAAAAACCCCGCTAAAGGTCCTACCTAGGCTCTGCAGCCCTCTGGATCAGTAAAGGCTGCGAGGTTCCTGCTTGCTCAGCACTTTGCAGTCCCAGGAAGCCGAACTGAGATCGTCAACGGGCAAACCCAATCCTCCCCTCACCCCCCCCCGCCCAGTTCAGTTCAGGGCGAGCTCGATGCTCTTGTCGTTTGCACCCTTTTCTCTCTGGGAGCATCAGATGAGGAAAATGTAGCAGGCTGAAGCCGGGGAAAGTGCTGCGCTCGGTTGCTGCATTGAGGTCTGGCCTGAAGCCGTTGCTTTTAGCATTGACGCAAGAAGATTGGTCTTGGGAAGGGAATGGAGACATACCGGGGCTATCAGAGTGGGGCTGGCAGCCCTTATGTCTACTCGGAGATGGGTGCCAATGGGACTGGCATCCACAGCAGCACTTACTACAATGAGGATCTTCTGCACAAGGTACAGTCATGGTTGTGATTTTGTGTGTGTGCAGCATGCATGAGAGAGAGAGAGAGAGAGAGAGAGAGAGAGAGAGAGAGAGAGAGATTGCCTGAAAAACATAAACAAGCACTGTTAGGAAAGGGGAAAAGGGAGGGTGGCAACTTTAAAACATCAGTTGTTCATTACAGGTTACTTACAATGTGATAATTGTACGTGGTGCTTTGCAAATTGACTGTATATGGGGAGCACGTACTGCAAAGAGCCTGGAGATCTCTTTAGGTATATTGAGCACAATCAGCAATAAAGAGGAGGGAAAGAAGAGACCAGAGTTAGTGACCAGGATCCTGATTCAATGGAACCATACATACATTTAACTTATGGGAAGTGGGGAAAAAGTTTAAAACTAGATTTGTCAGAAGTAAATCAGTTGTGAAACTTCAATCAGTTCTTAAAAACAACCCTAGTCCTAAACTTGCACATTTTCATAGGCAGCTCTTCTGAGCCTCCTTTAATCTTAATTATGAATGAATATACAGTATTTACAATCACAAAAAGGTGACACCTTAATGCCTAACAGATCAGGGTAACATTTTTACCAGATCCTTTTCTGTGTGCATGCATGCACAGGCATGTATGTGCACTTGTGTACATGTTTTGCCCAAACTAACAAAGCTAATGCTCTTTTACATGCAATGTTTGGAATGCCCAAAAGATGGCGAGAATGAGTTCAGAATGTGATGGGACATTAAGCTAGGCTGTAGCTTATTTATAGAATCCAATGAAGAACAGCAGCGCAAGAAACTTTCAATTTGCCAGTAAATTATGGGGACAGGATGGAGTTATTTGCCTACTCTATTGTTACTGCAGCACAGTTGTTGAGCAACAGCAATTGCCAGACGTTTGTTTATTTCCAAGCATTAATGAGGATAATTTGGAAAGGCAGGCATTGAATTTAAAAAAGAAACACTGCATTTTGCAAACATAGAAGCTAGTGGGAGGCTTTTGGAAACTTGCCATGCAAACTGTGCTGATCCATCCTATAATCAGAATCTTTGGGAAAGCCCCCTTTATAGTGCCATGGCAGCTTTTCTCTTGGATCAGTGCTTTCCCCAGGTGCAGTCCTAACCAACTTTCCAGCACTGACATAGCTGCGCCAGTGGGGCATGTGCTGCATCCTGCAGTGGGGGGGGGGGGACAGTCATGGAGGCCTCCTCAAGGTAAGGGAATGTTTGTTCCTTTATCTCAGAGCTACACTGCCCTTACCCCAATGCTGGAAAGTTGGTTAGGATTGTGCCCTGGATCTCAGAAGCTGCCTTATGACTAGCTCAATATTGTTAATACTGACTGATAGCAACTCTCAAGGCTGAAATGGCAGTTATTCTCTGCTGTATCTGGACAGGCTGGATTTGGGGTCTTCTTCATGCAAAACAGCTGCACTACCATTGAGCTATAGCCTTCTATCCTTAGACGGTATCTTTCTGCACTGTTTCATTAAGAATCAGAGGCTGCCACACTCAAATGACGTGCTCCAAATGATGCCAGCAGCTACGCTGAATTTAATAGAGCTGCTCTTGTACTAACCCCACTTAACTGGCAACTTCACTTCACCCCACTTAAACTTCAGCAAAAATCTTGGTCACTATTACCTCTTACCTCCAAAGGTTCTCATCACTCGTTCCTATGTTCTTCAAAAGGACCAACTTTAAGCCAATTGGACTAATTGCTCCCAGTTGGGCCCAGTGCCTAAGGGGGCCCACACTAGATTAATCTACTCTAGTCTTGTATGCAATTTTATATTAAAATATGCTTAGATCCATTTGATCTAAACTCATATGCACTTTTAAAGCACACATTTTGATTGCTTTCCAGTCTATCATAGAGATATAAAATCTATAATAAATTGTATTTATATCTCTAAGGGCGCAAACCTAACCAACGTTCCAACACTGACATATCTGTACCAGTGGGCAGAAGCGGATCTACAGGGAGGGCAAAGCTCTAAGTGTTGCAAGAAGCCTTACCCTATCATGTAAATCCCTCCTCTCCCTTGCTGCTGTAGCCAGAAAGCAACACCAAGATGTTGCTGTTCCCTGTGAGGATTGGCTAAAATGGTGCAGGAGAGGAGTGATTTCCACTGCAAGGTAAGGCTTCTTGCAAAACTTAGAGCTTTGCCCTCCCTTAGATTGGCGGTATTTCGGCGGGGGCTGAAGACCTTTTCGTTTCAGCAGGCTTTTAGTTGCTGACAGGCTGGCTGGTCTTGCATTCTTTTATATTTCTGTACTTTTATGATCCATGGGATGATTTTTATACTTCTATATTGTATTTTTATAGTGTTTTTAATTATTGTTTTTAATTATGATGTATTTTATTCTGTTTTTAACTTTGTTTTTGTAATGCCGCCTTGAGTGCCTTCGGGCAGAAAGGCAGGGTAGAAATTCAATTAATAATAATAATAATAATAATAATAATAATAATAATAATAATAATAGATCTGCCTCTGCCAGTGGGGCATGTGCTGCATCCTGTAGTTGGGGGGGGCAGTCACAGAGGCCTCCTTAAGATAAGGGAATGTTTGTTCTCTTATTCCAGAGCTGCATTGTCCTTACCCTGGTGCTGGAAAGTTGATTAGGATTGCACCCTATGATTCTACGGACCTTGGCTGTAAACTTGGGACCCCACTAAAAAATTGGTCCCTGCAGCTCCTAAGGGCAGCCCAGTTCTTCAGTGACATGGTTCCCACTTCCTTTTGATCATCCCTAAGAAAGGGATGATGCTCCAGGGGGGAGATGTCACAACAACGTTATTCACCCAATTCACATGGTTCGGGGTCCTGGATGGCACCACTACGATTGTGGGATCTTGACAATGTGGGCTTGGCGTGCACTGGGGAGGGCCTCTTGTGCGGCACAGCTACTTTGCACGCTTAAGGTTCCAGATGATAGTTACATGACAATATACTTGGTATATACTTGGTACATGATTATACTTGGTAATTTCAATCTTATTGGTGCTTCAGTGGCAATGCTATATAGATGGTGAGGATTTATTGGGCCAGCTCTTCTTCAACAAAGTGTTCAGGTATTGACCTTCAGTGAGGTTTCCTTTTAGACAACAATGTTCTCTATGTATATGGATCAATCTGTAACGTGGAGGTCCCTGGAGCTGATTCTGTGAAAGAGCAGGTTACTGTTTGGTTGGCACAGTCCTCCCTAAGCTTCCTCTGCAAACATCAACAACCTCAGGATTTTTTGTATGAATAAATCTTACTGAATTCATTAAAAAATGCTTTGTATAATATTTTACTGCATTTACTGTGTAAAGAAATTAACAACGCAATCCTGTCCATGTGTTCGCAGCAGTAAGTTTCATTGTGTTAAATGGGACTTATTCTTAGAAGTGTGAATAGGATTGCAGCCCGAGTCCAAAAAACCCATTCTGTGGTGTGTGACAATGCTATTAATGTGTGCATAGCTGCACTGATGGTCTTATTTCTGCTCCACTCCTCCACTGTGGTCTCAGTTATATGTTTTGACATTGAAACATTAATTACCATGCATTTGCTATGGGCTATGTCCAGTGGTGTCATTCAAATGATTTAGGAACAGGAACTCACTTTTGATTGGCACTTGTCGGGAACCCGGAACCAGCCACGGAGCCCGTTAGGATCCGGAACGCCCGTTCTGGTCCGTTCCCCCTGAATGACATCACTGGCTATGTCCCCTTGCTCCTCCTTTTCCTGGGTTACTTTCTCTCTCGGATAGAGACAGCAGTTTAATCCTTTGCTTTCCACTAAACAATAAAGACAAGATTTGGATCCCCAACTCTTTTTCCTTTGTAGAAGCTTTCAAGGTGATGCTGTATTACGAGCAGAGATTGAGGCTCTTGTACAACAGCCAAAGCGAAACCCAAGTGCAAAATTTTTCCCAAGACTTTTACAGTTACTGATTGTTTTTTTTGAAATTCAACTGCTTTCTTTTGTTGGCTAGCTATCTTGCCTGCTCTGGTTTCATCAGCACTATAAGTCTCAATATAAATAGGTTACTGAAGCCTGCAGCATGTCACACCAATTACAGAAGATCCAGACTTGCAAGCTTTCATTCATTTCTTTTCCCCTTTTGCTTACTGATGTTCCAACTGAGTGGGAGCATCAGCAGGCCAGCTGCCAACTTGTTATAATGTTGGCCTACTTCTCGGAGCAAACTAGATTTGACATTGGGAGATCCATGATCAGTTCTCCTGTGGGTTTTTTTGTTTTAATGGCAAATGCAATTGTACAAGGGAGTATTTAGACTGGTGCCATGACATTGCAGGAGCGGTTTCCTTTCCCCCTCCACTGACTTCCCAATCTGAATTGTCCCAACAGAGCTACTATTTACCCTGTGCTATTTACCCTGCATGCGCACGAGAGAGAATATATAGCTAAACATAAAGTCCTCACTTAAAGTTGTTTCATTAAGCTGCTAACAGGAGGAGGGTTAATTTAACTCTTAACGGTTAACTTAATGATTAAGAAAAAAAAAAAAGATTCCTATCTGGGGCCATTGTCTGTAAGCATTTTGCATGTTCTCCCCATGTCAGAGGAGTACTCTTAAAGCAAACATGAACTGAAAAAAAGGGGAATTTAACTAAAGTTTTCACGAGTGAAAACTCATTGCAGAGATTCTGATGGGGACTGTTCATTAGCATTATTATTAATAGAAATACTGGTATACTCTGCTTTAAAAAAAATTCACAAAGCAGTTTATGCAGCCAAATCAATACATGGTTCACTGTCTCCAAAATGCTAAAAAAAGAGGCCTAAAGAGGCCTCTCTGCGTTCCATACTGCGTCCCTAGAGGGGGGCAGAACTCTTAAGTTTTGCAAGGAGTCTTACCTTGCCATGGAAATCACTCCTTTCCTGCGACATATTATACAAACCTCAGGGGGAAAAGCAATGTCTTGGCATTGCTTACTGGCTACAGCGGCAAGGGAGAGGAGCAATTTACACGGGAGGGTAAGTTGCAAAACTTAAGAACATAAGAACATAAGAAGAGCCCCGCTGGATCAGGCCAAAGGCCCATCTAGTCCAGCTTCCTGTATCTCACAGCGGCCCACCAGGTGCCCCAGGGAGGCATGAGACAACAAGATGCTTGCATCCTGTTGCCACTCCCTTGCACCCGGTACCAGTAGCCCAACTTAGAGCTCTACCCCCCCCATAGGGATGCCACTGCTAAAGAGACCGCAGCAACAGTCACAGGAAAAGACACCATGCTGGAGTGACAAGGGACAATTGCCCTCACCCTGCTAAATATAAGAGGTCATCACTTTAAAAGGCGCCTCTTTTCCCAGTTAGTAGGGGGTTATTATCTGAATGTCTAAAAACCTTACAAAGCTGAACGAAATCCATCATATCTCCAGGCATGTGACTTGACACACTTCCAGACGGCAGCTTCCCAAGCAATGATGATGACAAATCCAAAGTGAAACGGGAAGTACCTAATAGCAGATGGTTGCTAGCATTCCTGGCTTTGAGCCACAATAACTGAACCACCTCTGCTGATAGAGGTGGCCTATTTAGCACCCCCACTAGGCATGGGAATTGCCACAGTGTCAGTGGGCATCATCCTTCCTTCCAGAAGTTCATCAAGCTGCTCTGGGATTTTGTAATGCTAATCCTCTGCGCTTGGTGTGTTTGTTGCAGGTGAGGAATAAATTAAAGCACTGCGAGTACCACTCACAGCAAGGTTGGCTCAAAACTAATAAGGAGGAATATTTACAGCAATGGCACAAGGCTGGCCCAAGCCTGCCATGAAATTGACCAAGGAGCACCTGGGCATCCAATAATGATGGAATCCAAGTGCCATTTTACATTCAGCGCAGTGAACTCTGGAATGAAAATAACACTTATGCTCTCTGGGATTTGCTGTAATGGAAACCCCACAGCTAAATTCCATTGTATTTTCAGTCTCATCTAACTGCAATGTCTTGCTTAATGCTCTGCTTATCTGCCTCCTGCTCAAGTAAATGTTGCAGTAACGTTTAGGTAACTGCAGCGGAACAAGTCGCTTTGTGTGGGAAAAGTGATTCGTGGCTATCCTCATTCAAAGGCTAGCAAAAATAAGCCTCAAGAGGCTACCATTATTATTTTTTATTCGCCATGCAGTCTATGGGCTCTCAGAAAAAACAGATGTGTGTGTTGTTGCTGCTCAAGCCCAGTGTAAAAGCAATGCTGAGATTGTGCAGGTTTCCATGCACTTGGCACTGCGTTTAAACTGGGTCAGCTGGGCTTACCTGTGCAGAATTACCATGCTAGCACTGCTCCTGTCTGGAATAGGGATTCTGAGCATGCTACTGCTGTATGTAGAGCTGAGGGCTTGATTTAAGCATGGAGGCAACAGTGTGGAACACTCTAGGGCAGTGGTTCCCAAACTTTGGGTTGGGATTCACCAGTGGGTTGTGAGGCAATTTCAGACAGGTTGCAAAGGACCTAGAGTAGCCATATGTTCCGTCAGAAACTCCTGGTGGGCCTCGATGCCCACACTAGGCTGACTGGTTTCCCCTTTAAGCAGCTCTGGTGCGGTAATGGACGGAACACGACTGGGCCTTACCTCTTTAAGCATAGCAGCCACATCATTCAACGTCAGTCCCAAGCCAGAAAGTCCAAAATTTGGTTAGCCTGTGATCCAAGTTCCATAGTCCATAGGCCAGTCCAATGATCAATATGCCAGGTCAGTCCAGGTCCAAGTTGCACCAAGCCAAATCAGAATCCAAGCTCGTAGTTAGTAGTCCATGCCCATGGGTAATATACAGGTTTGTCAGTCTGTTCTCTCCACTTACACCAAACTTTGCTCCTACCACACCCCGGTATGCTGCTCCTGCCTCTACATTTATACATTTGCAGGCCTATCAGAGACTGTTGCTGAGCAGGCTATAGCTAATCAGCCACACCCATCTACACCTGTGCCTCAGTCACTCAGTATGCAATTAGTCAGCACCTGCTAAGTGACTCAGCACTTCTGCCTCTAACCAGCCCTCATTAGCCTGCCTGTGCTACAGCTGTGCTCCTGAGGACAGCAGGAGTTCTGGGAGGGCACTGCTGACACCACAAGCTATGTCCATTATACCATATTGAACGTATGGGAAGAGGGGATGCTGGAAAGGGAAGGGTTTGTGGTTGTTTTGCTTGTGTCAAGGTTGTAAATAGGCTTTTCTGATTCACTTTGCTATTGGGACATGGTTGAGAAATAACCCAACTTATTGCTGCATTCTCAGGAAAGCAGCAGGCGATGGCATCACAATGACGGCACTTCCAGCCATGACATCACTTTTGGTGGGTCCCGGATTGTCATTCTAAAAAGTGGGTCCTGGTGTTAAAAAGTTTGAAAACCACTGCTCTAGAATAGGCACTTTTAGCCCACTGGTGTCACATTTTCGCTGAAGTCTAAATAGAACTGGCATAACCTATTTTCGTGATCTTATATAGCAATAAATGATGCTGCCATATGCCAAAACAGACCATTGTTCCATACAGCTCACTATTGTTGAAACTGAGAGCGCAATCCTAAACTGGAGTTAGGCCGGCATAAACTAAGCCAGCAAAGTTTAGCCAGCACAAGGGCCACCATAAAGCGTTTTTGGACTACTCGCGGACTCAGGGAGGATGGCTCACATCTGGGTGCTGGCCTCTCTGACTCTGAAAGTGTCCAAACATACTTTATCGTTGCCCTTGTGCTGGCCAAACTTTGCTGGCTTATCTTATGCCGGCCTAATTCAGTTTAGGACTGCACCCTAAATGATAGCAGCAATGCAGTGTAGGTCTTTTTCAGCCTTAGCTGGATTTGCCAGGGATTGAATCCTTCCACGCAAGGATTGATTCTGCATGCAAAGCAGGGTAGGAAGGGGGCTGAATGGGAGGAGGGTGATAGCAGCAGCAGCAGGACCACTGTTGATATCCCATCCCTCTTCCTGGCCTCAATCTGCCTTCTCCGGTCCACTTGCACTTGCACCAGCTAAATTGCTGGTTCAGGTCCAAGTAGACCCATTTGGGCAATGGAAGCTTACCCCTGGACAGCAAATGTTCCTTTACCCGGAAGAAGCCTACAGGACTGTCCCCATACAAGATGCAGCATGCACTCCAGAGCCACAGCTGTGTGCATGTGTGTGATAGGTTTGGGCTGTTAAGTTATACCCCTACCACATGACTCCCTATGAGCCAATCAGCTTTGGGCAGGCGGACTGGAATGAGGAGAGCTGGGACCACATGAGGGTAAACTTCCTTCTTGATTTATAATCCGGAAGCTCAGTCCCAGTGCTAACAAACATTTTTCTTGCCTACCCTCCCTAATAATTCTTCTAACATTTTGTTTTGCTGTGGGCTGGTTGACATTTGCCAGTTGAAGGCATTGAGAAGAAATTTTACATACATTTATTTCTGAATGGATAGTGATAGGAAACCAATAGTCCTTCAAGGTGTTCTTGTGGGACTGCTTAGAGTGCAATCCTAACCTGGATTTAGGCTGGCACAGTTAGGCCAGCAAAGTTTGGCCAGCACAGTGACACCGTAAAGCACGTTTGGACCACTCTCGGCATCAGAGAGGATGGCACGTGTCTGTGTGCTGGCCTCTCTGACTCCGTGGTCCAAACATACTTTACAGTGTCACTTGTGCCAGCCAAGCGGGTTGGCTTTACCAAACTCCAGGTTAGGTAAAGGTAAAAGGTAAAGGTTTCCCCACGACTGAATGGTCCAGTCATGACCAACTGTAGGGGGCGGTGCTCATCTCCGTTTCAAAGCCTGTAGAGCCAGCGTTTTGTGCAAGGACAAGCTTCCGTGGTCATGTGGCCGGCATGACTCTACGCCGTAGCGCATGGAACGCCGTTACCTTCCCACCAAAGTGGTCCCTATTTATCTACTTACATTTAGGTGCTTTTGAACTGCTAGGTTGGCAGGAGCTGGGACAAGCAACGGGAACTCACTCCGTGGCGCAGTCTTGAACTACCAACCTTCCGGTCGGAAAGCCCAGCAGCAGCAGTTTAACCCGCTGTGCCACCACGTCCCCAGGTTAGGACTGCACCCTAAATCTGCTAGGGATTGTTTTATTTTGTTTGTCACCCACAACTAGTTATGTTTCTGGGCCTTGCAAGGCCCATAGTGAGGAATGAACAGCTATGGACTCCTCACATGCTCCAACTGCGGGAGGTGCTTAAGGTGCCATGGGGCAAGGACTCATAGGCTACCCATTTTGGTGACTGCCACACCTATCACACCCCTAAGATTGATGGAAATAGGTGGGAAAAGCACCTGACACGACTGCCCAGCCTACGTGGCCCTTCTTTCTCCTTTGCAGACATGGCAGGGTTTCACTGTCAGCAGGCAGACTGTCAGAGATTTTTGCCTCCTGGCTATGCATGTTTGGAAACGTTAATCATTAAAGTGGGAGCCTGTTTTCGCCAAATTATGCCTCAGGTTCCCATTCCTCTTTCCCTGCCCCATTCCTCTTTCCCTGCTGTTTGTTCCTGATGTGGGAACAAACCACTGGTGTGGGTACAAATGTTTTTTACATAAAATCTCCCTCAGAATTTAGTAGGACAAGGTGAGATCCATGTGTTTATGTCACCCACAAATGGTCACTTGAAGAACTCCAGATACTTCCCCCCCCCCCTCTTGTTTCCTCTTCCTTTACGAGGAGTAACTGATCACTGCAGCCAGGCAGGTGGAGACTTGTGCACCAGGGATAAAAATATAATTCTGAATACACAGGGGTTCCTGTTTGCCTTATTTGTTACTTTCTGATTATGAGAAGCGGTTTCTGCTGTGCAGAAGTAGAGTGCAGAGCTCTACCTTCTAACCTGGGAAGAAAAAAAAATGCTGAGACGACTATGTCACATGTAATAATAAAATGTAATGGGACAATTTGCATTCATCCTGCAGGGCTTTGGGGAGACACAGGCAGTGACATAATCCTGCTTGACTTTGTGTGTGCAATGACCTGGATTTTGCTGTCTTAGGTAGCTGGGACATCAGGCTTGCTAGGAAGGAATGGGGGGGGGGGCTGCAATTAAGCCGTCTCTGCACAAAGATGCTGTTTCTGAAATCTGGTACCAGTGTAAAATTTGCATTTTGATCCTGGCTACTGATGTCAAAATATGAAACTGAGATCAAGGAAGAATAATTTAATTTTGTCCATGGGTGGTTAACTGGATATCACACAATCTCCTCTATAAACCAACCGAGATGAAATACAGTACTTGGAATTAGCAGCGCAGTTCTATCCTCAGCTCACACTGCTTGGGCAGGGATAGGTTTGCTGTTAAATTCTGTAGGCCTGTATAGATCATTAACACATTGACAAGTATCCCTTGCTTGCTGCTCGGAAGAAAGTGCAAAAATAAAAATGTTCCTTATAAGGGTTCAATGCATTTTGCCAGACTTGTGATATAACATTCACACTTGATATTTCTACTTGTGTACTCAAAGCACATTAGGTGCAATGTCATTTGACAGGTGGCCCTAATATCACAGGAGAAGGATATCTTCTGAAGTGCTTAAAATAAAGAGCAGATCCGCTATGTTCCTACTGAATTCATTCCTAGCGCCCATCAGAAGGAGGGATCTTTCTCCCAATTATTCTCCCTCTTGGGGCTTTCCTCTTTCCAAGATAGGCTACCAGCCAGCTGATCTTGCCCACTCTGGCAGCAATTATCCTTATGGACTGGAGAGAACATGAGCAGTTTCAATTTCTTCCGGTCAAACTGAATTCTATAAACCAGCCCAGCTATGTCTTAGAGCTAAGATACGCTTTAAAAAATAATTGTGGTACAGGCTGTGATGTAGGTGGGGCATCACTTCATCTCCCACTCCTTGTAAATATAAGGGTAGTATGTCCTTTATATGTTCGAGCCTAGCTTTTTCCCTGACTTGGTAATTTCTGCATGCAGAAATGGTTTTTATTTTGGAGGGCATTCCAACATACCATTCCCCAGATCAGCTGTACCACATGAGCCTTGTCAATGTATAGATCTGCTACAGGGGCATGATGTTGAGTCACTTGCTCTTCTTCAGTCATCTCAGATGTGAAATGCATAAGAGAACTTCCTCACAGGTATATCAAGCATATGTATGTATGCTAAGTATTTGGAAGATGGGGGAAGGACAAAACTACAATATCACATGTTAGGGGAACTAATATAGATCCCCAAAGGAAGTGGTAAATGTAATGTATTGAGTGAATGCACTGCATAGAAGACACAGTATTGTGTTGGAAAACGTTAGGAGGATAAATAATGTATAGCAGCTCTGTGCCAGAGACAATGAATGCGTGCACATAACCTTTCTCTGCTCTGTTGGAACCATATTGAAGAGCCTGTTTCAATATCCAGCTGCAACAGACTTTTGAACCAGATCCACTTTCAGTGGCCATCTCTTTAGGCAAATTATGGACAGTGTTTCTCAAACTGTGGGTTGGGATCCACTTGGTGGGTCACAACCTGATGTCAGGTGGATCATAGAAAGCAGAGAGCAGCCATCTTGGAAGCTGCAGACGTTATTCTTGCTATATTTCTTTTGTGAGTGTTAACAGTTTGAATTTTCAAGTGAGGGTTTTTAAAATTTTGTTTTTAGTTCAGCACATTTACTTAATATTTTGTCCTAATCTTGTTTTCTGGCAGGGATGTTTTCTGGCAGGGATGATTGTGAAATTGTTGGAGTCCAAGGATGCCAGTTTGCATTCCAGAAGTGACATATTATGTCACAATGACAGCATTTCCTGCTTGATGATGTCACTTCTGGCTATGACATCATTTCCATGTTAATGACATCACTTCTGGTGGGTCCTGCCACAAGTGCTATTCTAAAAAGTGGGTCCCAGTCTACAGAGTTTGAGAAACACTGGCACAGGATATTCAAATATTCTTGAGAGGCATAGAATTCAGTTCTTAAAACCTCAATAGGTTGTTTATAAGAAATATTTGTGTTTCAAATTATACTGTAAGTTTCTCAGATGCAGTTTTTCAACCCTGAATCTCCACTGTTGCAATCCTAAAATCACTCTGGAATTGCTCACAATCTAGAGTAGCTTCACTAAGCCAGGATGATTCTTCCATATGCCAATGTTTGTGGAACTATTGAGGTATATAAAGTATCCCTAGAACAAATACCTGTGCTCTTGAGATACAGGAAAACCATGAAACTCTTGTCCTGAATAAACTCTTGTCCTGTACAGAATGTAATTCTTTTTTCTGTTCACGATGTTATAGTCATGTAATTCTTTAGAGAATGTATTGTATCGATTACTATTTTGGTAACAGAACGCTGGAGTCCTCCCTAGTGATATACTAATCCTGCTCATGTAAAGGAACTACAGTGCATGCTGGGAAACGGCACCCCATGTTTATAACATCTGTAAATTATTTACCAGCTCTTAGTGATTCCGAAGCTGGACACAGCAGGATGTTGATGGGGGGGGGGGAGAAGAGGGAGAACAAAGTCTCATTTCATTGCTGTAGCGAGAAATTTGCAAATATTAACACCTTATGACATACAATCCCTTTCTTATCAGAAATGTCCTAGCTGCTGGGCCACCACACATTTGGTTAGATAATGTTCTGCCAGAAATAAAACTCCCTGCTGGGCCTCCCCAAGGGCCCCAATGCCCACACTAGGCTGATTAGTTTCCCCTTTAAGCAGCCTCAGAGATAGGCAAGAGGGAGAAGGGTTCCTTCACCCACTGGTTCTCCTCTCTTCCAGCAGCCTTGCTTGGGTTCACCAGCTGGCCAGCCTCTTCCAGACTGCCCTAATCACCGGCTTAGCTCAAGATACCCTAAGTCTAACTTGGCACCACAAAACCCCACCACCAAACAATAGGCAGTCAGCTTACCTAAGCCACACCTGCCTCTTCCATTCGGTGGCTCCAGGGGCATGGCAGCCATACAACAATTCTCCAACCAAGGCACCACAGGAACCCACTCACAGTTCCAATAAGTATCCAGTCAGTCCAACCAACAGTCCTTCAGTCAGTCCATCCACAGCCACTTTCCTTTCTACACCTGACCAGTGCTGCACCTACCGGGTGCTCCCTTACTGCAGCTCCTGCCTCCAACGTTATACTGAGGCAGGCCAATTGGTGTCTGTTGCTGGGCAGCCTCTACCATCAGCCACACCCATCTGCACCTGTGCTAACCTCCCTTCATAGCCTGAGCCCTCATCAGCCTGCAGCTGTGTTCCTGCTGCAGAAGTTCTGGGATTAACCCCGTACTTCCTGGCTTATTTGGACAAAGGGTCACTGCTGATATCATTCCCTATCTCCTCGAGGTATCTCCTGCCTTTTCCAATACAGCTAAAGAGCGAGCATACATCCGAGGAGACCGTGCGGCCCCAATTTCTCTTCCTCTTCTCTTGGAGACCTTGTGTCAGAAAACTCAGTCATCCTGGCAGAGGCGGATCTAAGGGGGGGGGCCAAATCTGTAAGTTTTGCAAGAAGCCTTACCCTGTCATGTAAATCCCTCCTCTCCCTTACTGCTGTAGCCAGTAAGCAACGCCAAGATGTTGCTTTTCCCTGTGAGGATTGGCTAGAACAGTGCAGGAGAGGAGTGTTTTCCACTGCAAGGTAAGGCTTCTTGCAAAACTTACAGATTTGCCCCCCCTTAGATCCGCCTCTGCTCCTGGCAACAGGCTTGGGGCCAAATCCCATCCAACTTTCTAGCACCAATGCAGCTGCAATGCAGCCCCAGGTTCAGGCAACAAATGTTCTCTGACCTTGAGGGGGCCTCCCTGATAGCACCCCCAGTGCAGGATGCAACGTACACCCATTGGCATGGCCACATCAGTGCTGGAAAGCTGGATAGGGTTGGTCCCTTGGTCCCTACAGTCTCTTCCTGTTTCTCCCCACCAATACTCAATTCTCTGCCACATCTTCCTTTCCCAACTTCTTCCTCTCTAAAGTTTTGTTATACAAACATTCTCTCTGCTTTTTGCATACAAGAATATATTTCAGTCTTGGAGAGAAAAATATGCCCCCACCCCCACTGTGTCTGGTTGATTGGAGCTCAAGGACCAAGGATTCTTTGCAGGAGCTCCATTGGTGGAAAACAGAAGTTGAAGAAAAAAGCCAGCATGATGCTATTCTGCCACATTTTGGAATTCCATGTCAGGGCTGGCTCTAGGAGCAGTGGAGCCCAATGCAGGGCATTTCCACGGACGCCCCCAGCCTCCCCACAGCCCCCTCCCCCCACTCACCAAGAAAAGCACTTGTGGTGCCACATGTGGCACCTGGAAATAGTTGGTGGTGACATGATGATGTCACTGCCAACCGCTTCCAGGAGGCCCATTTTGGGTAGTTCACAGGCAGGGACAGGTGGGAGTGCCTAAGGTAAAGCTGCTCTGCTCGTCCACTAACTTACAGCCAGCGGTGTCATCTACAAACAAGGAATGGGAACACTGGGTGGGACTTCTGCAGGACTTCCGCGTGATTGGCTACCCGCCCGTCCCGTTCCATGGCTGCCCTGGCCTGGGGAGGGGGGTGCCTGCTCGCCGGGGGAGACGGGTGGGGGGCACGCCAGAGCCTGGGCGAGCAGCGGTGGGGCGCGCAAACTGGGGGCAGCCCCCCCCAGGCCAGGGCAGCCATGGAACGGGCGGGCTGCCAATCATGCGGAAGTCCCGCCCAGCGTTCCCGTTCCTTGTTTGTAGATGACACCACTGCTTACAGCCCATAGAGATCTCAGCTGCTGCAGCAGGCGATATGCTCGCTGCATGGTTGCGGGGGGGGCCCAAAGTGTGGGGCCCAATGTGATGACATCGGGCACATTGGCTTAAGGCCGGCCATAAGGAGTCCTCCTTTCCTGTTCCTCTGGCTGCCTGAAGCAGGCTTGTATGTAGAAGCAGCCAAACGAAGGCGGCAAGTCTTGGGGATTCATTCCCATTGAACACAATGGGGCTTACTTTTGAGTAGACATGGCGAGCCTTGCACAGTTCATCTTGCTTTTCTCTGTGACAATGAAGGAACTTTTTAGGAGTGGTTCAGTTCTGCAATGCAGGCTGAGTAGTGCAGTTCGGAAGATCCAAATCCTACTTTTACCAAGCTAGTGACCGTCTCCTGCACTTCTCACTGCCTGAAATGGTCCATGGAAATAAAAGAAGGCTTGTTTTAGTAAACACAGTACGGAAATGCCCCACATACGTCAAGCCTTATGAACTGCACAGGATATTTGATAAATAAATATACACAATTGAATGGACAAGGAAGCGACTTGCCAGTACATTACGGAAGTGTCTGAACTTTGACAACTATGGAGTCTGGATACTTCCACTTCTTTGGCAGAACAAGTTAGTCCCAGAGCTAGCAGTGAAAAGTCCTTCTCAGCCAAATTGCCTCTGTTCTGCATTCTTGTACAAGCTGCAGCTTTTGAGTGGTCTTCTCTGCTGCAGAAGCCACCTGCATCACAGTCAACAGGCAGGGGGCTGGGAACAAGAGGATGAAGCCCAGCCACTTTATGCAACTTATCAGGGATGAGATGCTGTGATGGTCCAGCCGAGGAAGAAGGAAAGTGTCCCAAGGAGAGGGCTCAGATTGTCTCTTTTTCCGTTCCCAAAGTTGTAGTCAGGATTGGGCTGGATGTCTACTAGACATTGGCATAGATTGCTTGCTCATGTCGGGCCGAAAAGCTTAGGGAAGCATAAGAAACGCCTTCTGTAGGCACCTAGGAAATGAACACACAGCACTGGTCACTCACTGATCAAGGAGGAAGAAACCATTGTAGAAGAAGTTGTGGAAAAAAACATCACAGATTAGAAAAAGCACGTGGAGAGCCTTTAGGTTTCATTGTTTCAACAGCACTTGGCCGCCAGTGCAATTTGCCCAGCACCTCATCCAAATTTTGCACTTTGAGAACTTCACACGGAGACCCTACTGATCATTTCATGATTAGCGTCCATTGCACAAAGACAAGCAGATCACACATTGCAAAATGAGAGAGGAAGTGTGGTGCAGTGGATTGTGTGCTTGATCTGCATTAGGCTAGTCTCCCAGGTTAGCCTATCTCACAGGCTGTATACTATGTAATGCTCCTTCAAAGAAGGCAGGAGAAGTATAATGTAGGAGTGACAATAATGCAAAACAGATGCCTACACTTTTAGTTTTTTTTCAGAGTTCAATGCATCTTGCAAAACTCTTCAGTCAATGAGATTCTATTCTTGAGAATTGCTTGAGGCAACATGAATGTGACATCACAGCTCAGTTCAGTGGTACAAGTGCAAAAGTATTGGCAGAACACTTGGTGAGCCATGCACAGAAGCTGTGCTTCACCTGAATCTGGATCTTCCCCATGATGTAACTCACAACTCAAGCATTGTCCAACAGCAAAATTAATAATGAAGTGAAGTTCAGCTTTGTATTCTTAACACAGAGCAAATTAAGCCCATTAAGGCTGAATTTACTAAGGATATACCATTTCCCAGACTTCTTGGTTAAGATAGCTTCACAAATTCAAAAAGTCTGTTGCATAAAGTAGCAGGGGATTATTTCCAAACCTTTCTACTTTGTGATGTGCTCAATAAAAAACACATTTTAACATACTGTACATGCACAAAGACTCCAAGGCAGGATATCAAAAGAATGAAAAGTGCACATTGTCAAATTCCATGAATGCGGCTAACCTGTGGCTGAGAATTAGGAGCTGGAGCAGTGATCACGGATGAGTATTCCACTTCTGTGCTGTCTGTGGCTTGATCAGAGTAATGTGGAACTGTTTGGGAGGAGGATTTCACTTTTTTCTTCTTCGCTGCCCTAGAAACATTGCCTGCTGTAGAGCTGGGAGTCTGAAATCAAATCCAAGCAATCTGACAATGAATGTGTTAAGCAATGGGTTCAGACCAAATGATGTGGACCCCAACTATTTGCACCATTAACACAGTATGGGCAAGTACAAATTGGAGGCACAGACAGAAAATGAACCAACACACCCCACCCAAGAAAGAGGGAGCAGATACAGCATCTTTTGGAGGCTTCTGTTGTGCCAAAACCGTTCTCGAACACTGTATTAATTTTGTCACATCCCGTTCCTTTTCTGACCTCCACTTCCATTTTTTTCCTTAGTCAGTTGGTCTCGACAACTATAGAACCTGATTTCTCCAATGATTTCTAAGTATGCTTATAAAAGTGTCTCAGAATAACTGGAAACTGAGGCAGGAAGATGTGAAAGGATCTTTCTGTGACTTGGCGTGTGTGCAGACCCCAAAACCCCATCCTGTTCTGCCACACCCCTGGCCTGTCGCTCATGTTCACCACTGGCTTTCTTCACACACTGATGTGGCTCACACATTGGATTTGCCTGAATGATTGTATACCCGGGCAAGACTGGGATTGCTTGCATTTTGAGAATTGGCCCAAGTCACTGGCTTACAGAGATCCGGCATAGTCATGTTCCCTGGCACTTGGACGATTGCTCTGAATTCATCCTTTGGCTATGCAAGACTACTGTGGTAAGAGAGGTGTGTGTGAATTCTTTGAGATTGAAGGCTAGGAGAAGAGTCATTTGGTTTCTTACCGTAGACAGCGGGATAGCTCTAGACGCTTTGCCAGCTGAAAAAAATAGCAGATCGTTTTAAGATACATGAACACTGCAGGCACTATATAGCTACAGGCATGATATATAGCTGTACTATATAGCTAAATAGGCATGCAACACCACAAGCACTATAAAAGTATATGAGGCATTCCAAAATAGGTATAGAAAGGAAAGAGCACCTCTAGGATCTCCATAGCTTCATCCTTCATTGCAGGTCCAATCATAACTCAAGGCACAGTGGCGCCAGCAAAGTGCTGCATCCTGATGGCAGCCAGAGACCACTCAGGGATAAAGAAGTCCATGTTTCTTACCTGACTCCACTTCTGCATGGGCCCTTATGGATCTACTCAGACCTGCACTAGCTCTTGTGTAGGTATGAATAGAGGCAAAAAGATATGTCAGGGCCAAAACAGAGCAGAAGATATTTAATTGGCAGAGTCATTGCCACCAATATCCACCTTCTGCCCATACCCCCCTTGAGGCTCTAATCTCCACCCCCATCTGCCCACCCACATCCTATTCTGTCCACTGCCACCCCCTCCGTTGCCGTACCAGCTCCAGTGGATGGGGTCCTCGCTGCTGGTGAGCATGCTTTCTGTGCTCACCGGTGGAAGTGCCAGCCCATTGGCAGAACATCGTTTCTGCTGGGAGGCTGGCACTTAGGCTGGCAGAACTTGCATTTCTCTGGCAGGCAGCTCAGTTAGGATTGGGCTGTACTAAAAATAAATGTTGCAGTATTGTGGTGGGACTGAAAATCACAAATTTCAAAGGTCTGAACTTGAATATATAGAGATTTTAAGCTGCAATTCTGTGCACTCTTATCTGGGAGTAAATCCGATTGTACTTATATCTAAGAGGTCATGCATAAGATGGTGCTGTAAATTTCTGAAAAAGGGAAAACTGCATATGTACTTATTGTTCCTTTTGTTATTCTTCGCGTACCTACGGTAAAGCTAGCCACATAAGAGAATCACACTGATTCCAAAGCAGAGGGATTTATGCCTTTGACACACACACACAGCCCTAATATATATGCCCATTTAATTGCTTTGATGACAATAGTCAGTCACACTATTGCACAGAACGGAAATGCTTGCCAGACATATAGGAACTCCCAAGGAATAACCACTCCCATCTCAAGATGATGGCCGTGTTTCAAAGTAAGATACGATATCTTTTAACCCCTTAGCCTCCACTTGCTGCTGCTCCACTTTTACTGGTTTGAAGATCTTAGGAGATGAAACCTGTTGGGAGGTAGCAATGATTCCAGTTGATCAATGTGATTCACAATGAACCTGTGGCATCTCATTGGTCAGCATCTTTTTACCAGCGATGTGCAATGTGAGGACAGAAGGTGAGGCACAACCGCCCCATCCTCCTCCTTCAAAAAGTGCCGCCGCCACCACTGTGATGACACAAACACAACCCACACATTCAGAGTGCCTGGATTGTGTTGGTTGTAATTAGTCTTAGCCAGAAAAGCAGAGAAGTTAGAATATAAACCAAGTAATAATGAATCTTCACTTTACCAGATCATCAGTCCAGAAAGTAGCCCTCTTCAAAGCATATTAGAGTAATTGCCTAGAGACAAATGCCAAGGCACCCACGCAGGCGACCATCACAACCGGAAGTCTATGAGCGCATTGGTTGTAAGCGTTTGTGAGATCACAGCCACCACAGTGGTGATGGCGGCACTTTTTGAAGGCCTCACCTTCCACCCACCCACAGCTCACCCATGCTTTTTACTGACAAGGCCACTCTAATGCAAGGGAATTATCTTGCGGTGAGGTTAAAGATCTTCTTGCAGCAGACAAAATATTTGCTTCTAATATTGTATAGGAAAACATATGCATCAATTTATCCCATAGAACTTGAATCATCATTACTTGGGGTCAGATGTGCTGATGTCAGATTTGCGTATACAGCTGTGGTCTTATTAAAAGCATTGCCCCATTTCAGGAGTTTGGGAACATGGATGAATATGGAGGAAACTGGAAGGAAGGAAGGAAGGAAGGAAGGAAGGAAGGAAGGAAGGAAGGAAGAGATGGCTAAGATAAATGCAAGGACATTTTGCAGCCTTTGCTCACCTTTTTGCTTCTTCAGTCTGCACATCACCAGGAGAGCTCCTGCTAAAAGGACCAATAGCAGCAGAAAAACAATGGGTAGCAGGATTGTGGTAGGCAGGCTGCTGTGATTAGAAGGAAACAAAAGTGAGAGTTCACCTAGATGTGCTTGCTTCACATGCAGTTCTGTGAAATTACATGAATGAGCCAATTGGACCCATCCCAACTGAGTGGAATTTGGAAGCTCAGAATGCTCCTCTTGGGGAGGGAACCTGCTTAGCTTTAAATAGGTGCAGAGGAATGTTTATCTTCCCTGTATACAGTTGGAATTTGGGTGCAGAGCCTGCAGGACTCTGGAGTGCCCAGATTACAGCCTACACCAGGGTGTCAAACATAAGGCCCACGGGCCGGATATGGCCCAGAGAAGCTCTTAGGAGACAAAACCTTTTGGTTTCCAGCTCTTAGACTCTGCCAGCACCGCAATCAGCTGCTCTCAACTGCTGTGCTGAGGTATCACTGATGAAAGGGCAGCCCACGTGATAATTGGGCTCTCCCATGTCTTGAAAATATGATCAAGATTTGTGTACAGGCAGGCCCCAGTACTAGCCGCAGATCCGGCATTCGCAGTTTCAGTTATCCATGGTTTCCATGGATACTGGGGGCCTCTGGCGTAGCTAATGAAAGTGTAGCCCAGTGCAGAGGGCAAAATAATGCCCCGGAAGTGACATCACAACAGGACATGACATCACAGTTGTATTTTCATAACTTTGGGTAGAATGAAGATATTATACTCCAATTTGTTTCATTGCTTTCTGCATGAAATTCCACATCAAGTGAAATATAACATGACAGTATTAATCCTAAAAACTGTGATTTTAACAATCCACGATTTTTACATTACTGTTGTTTTTTTCGTGTTCTGGAGTTTGGGCCATAATGTTTGACAGAGTGAAGATATTACACTCTGGTTTGTTTCATTGCATTCTGCAATAAATTCTGCATCAAATGGTATATAACCTGATTGTATTGTTCATACATTACAAGATTTTCACAATTTGGGCCACTCATGTGTCATGCTCAGTTTGCCGCCCCCACCCCAAAGCATGTTGCCTGGTACAACTGCACCTCCCTGCAGTTGCACCAGGTTGCTACTGCCCCTGCTGGGGACTCACTTTAAAACTATTAACGAAGTGAAGAAAAAAGCCAGTTTTCTAAGCTCCCTGAAGCCTCTTCCTGGTCGTGCAGAGGCCCCTCCCTTCACCCAGGTTCACTGCATTGCAAGCCTGGAGGAAAAGAAAGGCCTTTGCATAACCAGGAAGTGGCTTCAGGGAACTCAGAAGATTCCCTGGAGCTGTCAAAACGCAGCTATTTGGCTGCACAGCAGAAGGGAAATAAAAACTATTTGAGGCTTTGTTCGCTTTGTAAATGTTTTAAAAGTAGGTCCCCAGTATCCACAATCCCATGGTCCTCGGGAGGGGGCGGGGCGCAGAATGGAACCCCTGCAGATACAGGCGCCTGCCTGTATTTCCTCTTCTTTCATTTGTAACTAATGAGTTCCTAAGAGAAAAAAGTGCTTATTTCTGGACATGACCTGCTTAATGATGTCACTTCCTGCTTAATGATGTCACTTCCATCCCTCAGTTGGCATCATGAATGCTATTTGGCCCGCTGCATAAAACAGTTCAACACCCCTGGTCCAGACACCTGAGACCTTCTTTATCTGCCCTCTGTGATTCTTTCAGGAGGTGTGGTCCTTAATACTGTTTCCTTCCGCTGCTCTCCCCTCCACACCATTGAAGGAGGAGGACATACGATCTATTTCCACAATGGCAGGCCACATCCTTCCATATGCGCACTCACACAAGGTGAATAGGGTTCTCTATTCCCTAATAGGAACCTCTGCCCACTCAGAATGGCGGCTGCACCTCCAAAGAGGCCATGCCTTGTTCCTTCCCTATACACATACCCCACCCAAATCCCTCATTTGAAATAAGTGAAACCAATTCTGGCAGTCATTGATTGCCATGACATGTGAAGCACCCCACATTCACAATGTTGTGCTCCATTAGCCACTCACTTCATGCACAGACCATTAGCATTTGCTCCCAGGCAACAGAACATAGAGGAGCTGGAAGTCACCAAGGAAACATATGGTCTGCATAACTGTCCTACATCAACATGTATCTGATACAGTGATTCACTAACATTACATGTACTGATAGGTGTCTGTTCTGAATGCATTCCTTCTTACCTGCTGGGGTTGTCTGTTGTTCTGGGGGATACGCTGGGGGCTGTTGAGACATATCCAGTAGTTATAGCGGCTGTTGTACTGGGCTCTAAAACAGAAACCAAAGCATAAAGGCCTCTGAGGACACGGTCTTGGGTCACTTCTACATATCCCTGATTATTTTTAAATTACAGAAATCAAACTGGATGTGATGTGTCATTACATAAGAACGTAAGAAGAGCCCTGTTGGATCAGGCCAAAGGCCCAGCTAGTCCAGCTTCCTGTATCTCACAGCGGCCCCACCAGGTGCCCCAGGGAGGCATGAGACAACAAGATGCTTGGATCCTCTTGCCACTCCCTTGCACCCGGTACTCTGAAGTGTCATCAGCTCACAGTCGCCTCTTTATTTATGTTATGAAGGGCACAATGCTAAGCTGGAGTTAGACCGGCACAGTTAGGCCAGCAAAGTTTGGCTGGCACAAGGGACACTATAAAGTATGTTTGGACTCTCTTGGAGTCAGAGATGGAGTCTCTTGGAGTCAGAGATGCCAGCACACAGACATGAGCCATCCTCCCTGACTCCGAGAGTGGCCTGAACGCCCTTTATGGTGTCCCTAGTGCCACGCTCCCTTGCCGTGGGGAGGCTCCAGCCTCATCTATACGGTGCTAGGATATGGCGTTGGCCGGCTGGCTTCGCCATTCCAGAGCAGTATAGGAGGAAGTGGAAGAAGGCACAGCCAGTCAGCCGAAGCGGGAGGGAGGTGGGAGTGGAGCTGTCTTGTCCATCTCCAAAGGTTCGGACACCCTCAATTGAATGAAAGAGCGGTCTGAGTTCTGGCTCTGGGTTAGGGAGAGGAGAGGAGGAGGGGCACCTGCTGCTTTGCTGCCAGTGCCGAGGATGCTTGTGCACTTACAGCCAGACTTGGCATGCAATGCACTAGCTACTTCGGCTTGAGGTGCCATGGTCCGCCTGTCCTTCATCGTCCACATTGCAATGTCTCAGGAGCGGAGAGGGCTGGAGCGATCCGTTTTGGCACTGCCTGCCTGTGTGTCCATGACAATTCTTTGCCCCACCTGTGGGGCATGCCCAGTACACACCAGAGGCCGCAGTGTACTGCACAACTCTTTCAATCCTGGATGAGGATTGGAAGCGGGGGAAAGAAAAAACAAGATGGAGGGAGGTAAAAACAAAACCTCTCGCTGAATGGCCAGCTGGCCGGAGCTATTTTATTTCCTTTTGTTCTAAGTATATTTTGGGAGCTGTGATGTGAACAAAGGGGGGAGGTTTTATCGCGGCGGGTTTTATGGAGCCACTTTTCCTGCACAGCCACACATGCTCGCTCGCTCACGTAACAGCCGCAGGGCAGACCAGTTTTTGTAGAAAAAATGGTCTCACTGAGTGAATGATCTGCCACAGTTGGGACTTTTTCCCCTCTTCCATTCTTCTGAGTTGCAATGTGAACGAAGGGGGAGAGGAGTTTTCATCATGGCGCCAGTTTTGTACGGAGCTGAAGGTTCCCAGGAGCCACATGTGCTTGTTCATTCGCTCAAGTAACAGTACTAGTCAAGCCAGCTTTGGTGCTTTATGTATAAATGAAATGGCAGTTTGTTGGAAGGAGTGAAGTGCTGTCAGCAGTGCATCGCAGGCTCACAGGAACATTAATGTTAAGTGTGAAACGACAACTCATATCGCCTCCCACACCTTCCATTTTTTACAGTTTGTAGTCATGCGTGAGTACCTGACTCACGCTGCAGCTTGCCACAAAAAGACTTAAGTCACTTGGAACGCGAGTGAAAATGACTCGTGAGACTCCCAGGTGGAGTCGCCATGGCCGCACGCTAGGGCTCGTGCACAAGTCAATTCACGAGTGGGCCAAGACTTGAGAACTGAATTTCGAGCCTCGTTCCCAACACTGGTTAAAGGTATAGGCACTCTGTCCCTGTTTGTATCTGGTAACCCTATCTATGGTGCCAGTGGCCCCAACTGATAATTTACCCTCTCAATTCTGTTTCCAAGAGATCAAAACAGGAACTTACCACTGAAAACCTTCACAATGACTGAAAAGTATTCACTTCCAAATGATAAGTGATTCCACACCAGTAAGTGTGGTTCCATGAACCAGTAAGAACCAGTATTCAAGAACCAGTAAGAGAACTGGTTGAATCAGTATTCAAGAACCAGTAAAAGAATGGAAATGATATCCACACCAGGATTGACCAGCATCCTTCAAAGTCAGGTTCTCTGACATTACTGTTAACAAGTGGAAGCTGCAATTGTCACTGATCAAGACTCTGCATGTTTCACAACCAGGGCCGTTCTTGTTATAACTTGTTTGCAGTTAGCAAACTTTTGGCTTTTCCTCTGCACCAGTATTTCTAATAGATCTGGTAGTCTTATGTATAATGGCACGTGACAAACAGTGTGCTCCCCACTGGCACCCCACTAAGCTACAGGTGCTATTCATTGATCTGGAGAAACAACCTGAAAAGAATGAAGCAAACAACATCTATAATCTCTTCTTTCTCTACAGAACACATGAAATTCCAGACCAAAGTTGTGGCCAGTTTTGAATTATCTCGGTTTGTTTCTATTTTATTTACTTATTGCTTTTTTTATCCAGCACAATGCTGATGGAAGTGAGAAGCTAAGGCAACAAGCCTAAACTGGAGAGTAAATCCCACTGAACTCAATGAGGCTTACTTCAGAGTAGACATGCCTAGAATTGTGCTGTTGGACTGCAGTCCTAAACACATTTACTAGGAAGTTAAGGCCCATTGAACACAGTTGGACTTACTTCAGTGTAAATATGTATAAAACTACTGTACATGAGTAATAGCATACATGTATAATGGGGCAACTGAGGAAACGTTCCACTAAATTATTTATACCTTTTTCTAATAAAGAACATCATAAAAAGTTAATAGCTTTTAGAAAATTCTATTTCCTAATGATATATATTTTTTGCATAATGCCTTAGGTGCATTAGCTGTTTGGATGTCTAATTATTAAATAATCATATGAATTTATCACAAGTGGGAATTAAAAAAAATACTTGCAGACCCATTAGATGTGCGTTGGACTCTTGATTCCTGGATTTTCAGAAAATGAGGAAGACGTGTGTTTACCCCTTGTCCTGCGCCTTTGTCAGGAGCCCAAATAATGGCAAACAGCAGGGGAGTGGTCTGGGTTGTGTGTGGCTGTTAGGCCGCAACCAAGGCCCCATCCCAGGCCACATGGCTTTCTCAGACCTGCGCCCGTGAGAAACAGTGTAGCAGTCCAGGGATGGCGCACTCATGAGGCAGACTGAAACTGCAGCTTAAAGCAGTGGGTTGCAGAAGGTGAGCTGATGAGGGGCGGCACGTGAGCTGTGCTTGCTGCCTCTCCCAGCCCACAATCCACCAGCCACTTCACTGTGCATTCCCATCTTCTTTAGAGGACAGTTGGGGCAGGAGAAGGAAAAAGCAACAGGAGGAGGCTCCAGTGACTGTGCTCCTATCATTTCCCTTTCAGGAGAATGACTGAAACAGGGTCGCTTCTCCTCCTCCTTGCACAAGTGGGTAAAGTGGTGTCCTCTTCCACTTTAAGCATGCTCCACTCAGCCTACCTGCTTGAAGGCTGGGTGGGAACAGGCAGTGGCGTTCCTAATGGGGAGTGCAAAATGCAACGTTTTGTAAAGCGGCCCCTCCTCCTCGCCTTTCAGAGCCATTTGCAGCTCCAAGAACAAAGCCTCCAAGCTGTGAATGGCTCTGAAGGCAAGGTACATTTGCTGTACAAATGAGCTCAGGATCCTGCAAAAGTTAGCATTTTGCCCCCCCCCTCTAGGAATGCCACTAGGAACAGGAAGGTGGCAGAGCTAAAGGTAAGAGGACAGGGGCTCCAGGAATGTTGTGAAGCCTTTGCTCACATAACTACATCTTTAAACAGGCTGGGTAAACATGCCTAGAGTCCAACCTGCTTTGAAGAAATAGCCAGGCAGCAAGGAGTAGGCAGCAGGGCACATGCAAAGAGAAAAAAACAAAAAAAGAGTGGGTGAAATGGGGGGGTGAAAATTAGATCACTGCTTCAGGCATGCTTCAACTTAGGTTGGACTCAGGCTGCTAGATTTTTGTGGAAAAGCAATGGTCATAACTGTGGTTTGTCAGTAGCTTGTGAATTCAGACATAACCGGTAAGCAGAGTTAATACAAACTATACGATCTGTGTTTTTCAAGCCAACTTTAAACTGTGGTTTCAGATCCTGGTTTGTTGACCACAAACAAACCACAATCTCTAGGCCCGATCAGATGCAGAGCATGCTTGGAGTTAGTTAGGCCAGCAAAGCTTGGCCGGCACAAGGGACACTGTACAGTATGTTTGGACCACTCTTGGAATCAGAGACGCCAGCACACAGACATGCGCCGTCCTCCCTGAATATGAGTGTGGTCCAAATGCACTTTATAGTGGCCGTTTTGCCAGCCAAACTTTGCTGGCCTAACTGTGTAACTAATCCTAACTCCAGGTTAGGATTGTGCTCTCAAATATTTACAGCCCAGTCCTAAACAACTGTCCAGCATTGATGCAGCTGTAATACAGCCCCAGGGCATGAGAACATTTGTTTCCTCCATGGCTGCTTCCCACTGCAGGATGCAATGTGCACCCCACTGGTATAGCTAAACCAGCGCTTGAAAGTTAATTAGAATTGGGCCTTTAAACTGTGGTTTTACAGGAATGTTGCACAGTTGAATAAGCTTCTGTTTGTACAGACCATGGCTGCAATCCTATTCATACTTTCCTGAGAATAAGCCCAATCAAACACAATAGGACCTATTTCTGAGTAGATGTGAATAGGATTGTGCCCGCTGTTGTGCATTAGCTTCTTGGGACAATTGTGTTCAGTGCCTTAATTCCTGACATCTCAGTACAGCTTTATATTCACCTATTATCAAAAACAAACCTTTTTTTAGAACACTGTCACCATGTTTTGTGTATTCTGAACAGCTTTTATATGTATACTGACCTTCAGTGTGCAGGATTCTAGGGTCATTGAGAAGGCTTTGTACACCTAATTTGGTCCATATGGTTTAAATGGGCATTGGTCAACCTGCAGGTACTGTCTGTAGACATACTGAGCGAGGGAGATCTGTGGAATCACAAAGCCCTTGATCTCTGAAAGCCTCATATAGACAGACTCAGGGTGCAATCCTAGCCAACATTCCAGCACTGACATAGCTGTGCCAACGGGGCATGTCCTGCATCCTGCAGTGGGGTAGTAGCCATGGAGGCCTTCTCAAGGTAAGGGAATGTTTGTTCCCTTTCCTTAGAGTGGCATTGCCCTGACCCCGGTGCTATACTGTACTATATTGAACAACAATATAGTAATAGGGTGTTTAAAAAAATGTATTAGTGGTAGGATAGGTAAGAAATTTTGTATTAGTCAGATGAGTAAAGAAAATCCGAAATGTGATGGTTTTTTGCGCTCGGGGATGTAAAACAAAGAAGTAGTAAGAAAAATTTTCAAATAAAAAATCTATATTCCTTAAAAAAAAAAAAAAAATCTATATTCCTTACCCCGGTGCTGGAATGTTGGTTAGGATTGCATCCTCAGGCTTTTACCGGAAGTTGCTTTATGGTTTTTAATGCCTCTTTTGCTTTTCATAATCTTGAGAGTTAAAAACATGGTTTTATTTTTATTTATTTATTTTTTTAAAATGTATAGTTTAAAGTGGTGCAGGAGCGGAGGAAGGGTGTTGCCAGGGGTGGTGGCAGCCATGGGCGCTGGCAGCAGGGAGGCGCCGGCAAGGCAGCATCGCGTGGAGAAGCCAGCGTGCTTTTTGGCCCGCCCGCCCGCCCGCCCCTGCACTCGTTTCACTCCAAAATGGAGCGATTCCGGGCGCAGGGAGGCGTGGCCGGCTGACGCACGGGGGCGGGGCGACATGCCAGCGGCGCGGTTTCGTCGCCCTGCCATGGGCATGATCGCGGCCCTGTTCATCACTGAAGTGGTGCCTATGTTTCATAGAGTTAGGATCCATGATTCATGGAATACTGATGGGTCTCTTTTTAGTGAAATAGTGCTTCATATTCTGCTGTATATGTACCAACTCCTTTTTTTGCAAGGTAAAAAAATAGGAAGTGCCATCACAAACGGACTTCCTATTCAGCTAAGGAGGAACTGTGCTGTGCAGATCTGTCCTGCAAACCAATCTTGCTTAAACTCTGTAGAGGTGCAATCCTAACCTGGAGTTAGGCCAGCAAAGTTTGGCTGGCACAAAGGCCACTGTAAAGCACATCTGGACTACTCTCAGAGTCAGGAAGGATGGCGCATACCTGTGTGCTGGCCTCTCTGACTCCGAGAGTGGTCCAAACATACTTCATAGAGTCCCTTATGCCTAGGGCTGCTCTTTGCTGCTGCTGCAATACACAAGGGTCTTCCCCACCGTCTGCTGCAGTAGCCAGGAAGTACACGCCTATGCCATCAGGTGCATACCATTGCTGGTTCTGGCAGCAGTGGTGCATCATAGGATTGGGCCCTGTAAGTCTCAGTTACGTTTTCTTCTCTTTCTACTGTACTTGACTTTAAATTTCCTGTAGAAAATGGGACTCACCTGGGAGAACAGTAATCATTACAAGAGATTTCAAATCAGACCCTATTTTTTCGATAGCACACCAGTAAATCCCAGCATCTTGCAACGTGAGGTTGTCCAGGCGCACTGTGAATTCCAAGAGAGTTTGATTATCCTTGATAGAAGTTCTGCCATCCTTCACTTCTGCCTCTGATCCTGTCGTCTTAACAACTGTTTCACATGAATCCCATTCGGCTCCTCGGCACCAATATTTGATATAGCCCACATATCCTTTATTGTATTGACAATCCACAGACAGTGACCTGCCAAGAAATCCACTCCAATCTCGATTGCTTGTCACGGGAGAAGTTGCACACCCTGAAAAGCAGAATGACCCCAAATTAAAACAGTGGCTCTGACCATTAGTGTTCCTCTCACGTCACAGAAAATAATCAGATTATAATGTCCCTGGCTTCTGATGAAAAGAGAGGCTTTGGCAGTAAGGATGCATGGTTGGCAGTGTCTGTTTAGCCATCTGATATCCTTAGGTCCCAATTCTATCCTTTCCTTCCCCTCCCACACTGGTGAAGCAGCACCAAAAAGGGGTGTGCTGTATCCAGCAGGGGTGTATGTGTTGATCAGGAAGCTTTGGAGGGAAATAAAAAGGAAATTTAAATCCCCTTACCTCTCTGTAAGCTTTCTGAAGGTCTCTTCAGAACGTGGCCAGCGCTTTACCTGGTGCAAGTCCAAGGAGAGAAAGGGATGGGGAGGCTGCTGCCAGAGGGGATAGGATCCAGTGTGTGCCATTGCTGCCAGCCTCTCCATCCCTTGCTCCTCCCCTGTCCCCCACTCCACTCCACCCCTCCCTCACCACAGCCTTACCTGCTCTAGCAGCCATGGCTCGGTCTGGCAATGGATGGGGAGTTCTGCTGCCCCTTGTGGCAGTGCTCCCAAAATGGCCACTGACAGAGTGCTCAGCACAGTGGCTGTTTCTCGTCAATGGAGTTCTGTTCTGCTGTCACAAATGCTCCGGCTGATGGCCCTTCTGATATTTCCCCCAATCCAGCATAGGCCTGGGCTGTCCATCTGATATTTTCCTAAGTTGTGTTATCCCAGAATGGGGGCTACCACCCAATCTGAAGCTCCTGCTGACACCACCTCCTGCTGAAGATCTCCCCCCACCCCAAAATCACTTCACCCCAGAATTTGTGGTAGGTGGTGATCCAATCCCCTACCTCTTGACGTTGCTCCTTTCTCTTTAAACAAATTAGGAAATGCAGGATAAGCGCTTCTTTTATTCAAAGGGACCACATGAGGAAGGAGATATTAATTAATTAATTAATTAATTAATTTTTATCCCGCCTTTCTGCCCAAGGGCCCCCAAGGCGGCGTACAACATTAAAAGCAACTACAGTATATACAATTAAAACAATGTTAAAACGATATTAAAAACAGTTAAAATTTAAAAAACAGCAAGCCCCGTGGATCCCACAATTTAAAATGTAAGAATAGAATGTACAAGAATATGTGATATGCGATAATATGTGATGTGTGATAAGGTAGCGGGTGGATCACTGCCCTCTGAACCACTTCCCGCTCACTGTTGGCAAGCAGAAAGTGGATTGGAGCAACTGTGTCTGCAGCAGGCCGGAAGGAGATGGCGGCAGATTTGGTGTGAAAAACACCGTGAGTCTGTTCACCAATCCCCACAACCTGCTATTCCAGTGGTCTTCGACATTTTTGGTGCCACAACCCCAATAAAATAAGACTGGAGACCCCACTGTCAATCACGCCCCCACTGAGGATCCACTCACCCCATCACCACCCACTCCAAACACTGTTCACTGTAATCAAATATTCTTATTAGATAGAGCAGGAAAAGTTACCATGAAGCCTGGCACGAGTGAAAGCTATTTGAGCCCAATTTCTAAGAGCCTGAGCAATCTCCTGGTACCTGAAGGATTACATGAGATGCCTCCCCCTTTACCTGGTGGTGCTCTAGGCCAGTGGTCTTCAATCTTTTTCATTCACATAAGTTGCTGCGAACCCACAACTGAGGCTTCGCAATCCCATTGGGCTCCCAACCTCAAGGTTCAAGAACACTGTGCTGCTCAATGTGAGCTATATGGGTTGCGTAATGCAGGTCTGGCTGTGATCCAGGGACCAGTTAGGGACTATGCTAGAAAAGGACCAGCTGATGCTGCTACTCTGTGTATTCATGAATTCATACAGGTCTTAAAACTATGTAGGATTGGAGTAGGGAATCCTGTTTCCTCCAGGCGTGAGCTTCAACCAAGGTCAAAGATACAAATAACGTCAAGCTTCTGTTCTTTCATGCTATAAAAATGACACCATACTTCAAGAGGGCTAGAATCCGTTTATTTAGCCTGCTGTGCTGATTGACATTAATGATCGTTCCCTTGGAGAATAAAAACTGTCAAGTAAGTGTGATTAAAGTATCTATTTTAGGCCAGATTCTTTAATTGGAGAAGTTTAGTACACAAGTTCTGCATTCCCATAGAACTGTTTGTCCTACTATCAGTCCCCAGGCTCACGGGGGGGGGGGGCGCGTGTTGTTCCCATGGGGTAGACGCCAGAAGGGGGGTTGGTTGGTGTGCTTGGTGTGTTAGCTCCCCAGCCACAAGATTTGATGCTGTCACACTTCTGCCAATGAGAAGCGAGAGGAGGCAGGACTTCTCCAGCTGAAAAAGGATCAGCCTCCATGTGCTCTTATCAGACAGGTTGTATTTTGGGAGTGGTTCTAGCCATCCCCACTAGTTTGTTTGAACTGTGCTGCTTTGTAACATGTTGAATGGCACTAATTTCACTCTAAAGCAGAACTTAAAGTCTTGGGGAGCTGAAATAATTGGAGGGGATGTACACTACCCGCTTGTCCCAGAGTGTAGTGTAACAGCCCAAGCCTGAGTTGCCTGGCCGCCTGAACGAGCAGCATTAGCCAGGTGGCTACCACTGCATCCCGCAGAAGCCAGGCAGCTGCAGGAGAAGGGGACATTTGCCCCTTTTCCCTGCATTAAGGGCACAGGTAGGCGAGTGGTCTACTTGCATCTGCGCCAGCTATTTAGTCAGTGCAGAAGCGAGGGCCTTTGTGTAGGGCCATGTGACCCTACACAGAGGTTGGGATCGGTGGCAAACATCACCACGGGTCCCACCTCCTTCTCAGCCCCTCCCCCGGCCCAGGAATTCCCTCCTGCCCCACCCAGAGGCGTATTTACTGTGTAGCCCGGGGTAGTATGAGCCATGGGCGCCGGGCTATGGCGGGGCGCCATTGCGCGGAGTCTGCGGAGGAAACCGCATGCTGTTTGGCCCACCCTCCCTCCCTCGCCTTCGTTTCGCTCCAAAATGGAGCTATTCCGGGCGCAGGGAGGCGTGGTGTGGCGACGCACAGGGGCGGGGCGACATCCTGGGGGCACGGTTTCGTCGCCCTGCCATGGGCGCGCTCAGGCCTCCGTTCATCCCTGGCCCCACCCAGAATCCCCCCAACACCTGCGAGGGGTAACCTTACCTCTTGCTGATGACATGTCACCAGGCTTATTGTACGTGCTGCACGTGCCTTACTGGTTTACAACACCAGCACAAGCAGTACGCTGGTACTGCTCGCGCTAAAGCCCACAGGATTGGGCCCTCACATATTCCCCAAACAAAAATTGCTAGATACAAAGATGCAACAGTAAGGAATGCAAAACTGTCCTTACAGAATCTTGGCAAACAGAAATCCATGACTTCAGCTACTACCAAACAGCCATATCTATCATTACAATAATACTTCCATGACATCACGTCTTTTCAACTGGCTTTCATCAAAGCCCAAAGCTACAACTGCTTTTGTTACTAGTAAAATACTACATTGTTATGCTGTTATTCTACATTTCAAAGGACGGATTAGCTACCAAAAACAGTGATAGGAATCCTTTTTTTAAAAAAAATAATGTATCCCATATTTACTGTGAACAGTGCCTTTTCTAGCCCATTCGTCTCTGAAAACTTTTTGAAGCACATGCTTTCCTTGCAGGTTGAATCAACCAGACCACAAATTTCTTACAATCTAGTCAAAATTTCTTCACATGGGGAAGTGACAGGCAGCAATTAGGAAACAGAAAAAAAATACATTTTCTCTTGCACAAAGTTTTCCATCCTCTAACCCTTTACAGTTAACAATTGCCAACAGCTATTGTGATGAAGGAAAAGCCTGTTCCAACACTGTGTAGAAATTGTTGCCTGAATATACAGCCTTACACATCTTACACACTTCTTCCTTCCTTTCATCCACACTCCCCTAACACTGGCAGAATGGTCCAAGTTCTGCAAAAAAAGCAATTAGGTTATGACAATTGATGTAGCATGTTTAAAATGCATTTTATTGCTGAATCTAAAACGTTTAAAATGCATTTTATTGCTGAATCTGTAACAACACCTCGTTGCCTTCTGAAATAAAAATGTGGTCACAGTGAGTTTAAATATTTTAAAATGCAATTGTCAAAATGATGTTTATGAGAACTGGTGTAGTGAGGACAGGGCAGGAGGCTGATATAGGAATCGGGAATTCTCCCATTCACTTTTGCAACTGCTATAAACTCACTAGGGCTATAATCAGTGATGTCATTCAGGGGGAACGGACCAGAACGGGCATTCCGGATCCTAACGGGCACTGTGGCTGGTTCTGGGTCCCCGACAAGTGCCAATCAAAAGTGAGTTCCTGTTCCTAAATCATTTGAATGACACCACTGGCTATAATCCTACGTGCACGTACCTGGGACTAAGTCCCATCAAACTCAGTAGCTGTAAATGGCTATAGGCAAGCCACTCCACCTGAAATATGGGGATAAGCACTTCGTTCTATTTCACTGAGTTAAGAGAACGAAGTGCTTATCCCCATATTTCATATTTTTCTATGTAAACATGCTCAGTTTGGACTACAATAAGACACAAACACTGGCTGTGGTTTGGGGTGTCTCTAAACCACAGGAAAACTCTTTCCTTCTTAAGCACCCAATCCCAAAGACTCTCATTCTGGCCATGTTCCCATTGAGTAAAGAAACGAACTGAAACGGACAGAAACTTCATACCTTTTAGAAGGAAAAGGAAAATGCCTCCGGTTAAGTGTGGCTGCAGCATGTTGACCATCACCACAGGCCTTAGCTTTGAGTCGTTACCCTCTTTCTGCACCTGCACCAGGGACTCTGGTTTCCTTTTGAAACTGATATGACAGCTTTTTCTTGTCCTCACAGTATTTGCATATCATGAAAGCTACTTCTGCTTTCTCAAGCAACTTACAGTAGCTGGCTTTCTTCCTCATAATATTGAGGAAGAAGAGTAGTATTACTGCAGCTGTAATAACCCTAGTCTCAGCCCACAATCATGCATACATCTTGGAATAATATTGGGGGGGGGCATTGGAATGTCTGTCATCAGCAGAAAACATTGGCCATAAGAAAGTGCAGGGAAGCTGGGAAGGAAAAGAAGTTGTGCTGGAGAAAAGGCAGTGAGGTGGAAGGGAAATGAATGAGTGAGAAGGCTTTTATCACACAGGCAGCCCAATCCTAAAGATGACGTGTGCCAACACAGGCTCCCGCTGGCTCGCTCCCGATGTGTGCTGGCTTCCGAGTACCATAAAGCGCATTTGCACCAACTTAAAGCCAGCTATGCTGGCACAAATACATGTACCGGCCTGCTGGCACCAGATCCAGTTCCTGTGCCAGCTGGTGCAGGTTTGCACGGGGTGGTACAGGGGGTAGGAGAGGGTGGCAGGACGGCGTTTCTTGGTTTTGATATCAAGGAAATCTTTTAAACAAGAACTGCAGCCATCAAAGCAGTAGTGTGGAGCAGTAGTGTGGAGCAGTAACGTGAGATGTTTTATAGAGAAGTTTTAAATTCCAGAGAAGTTTTAATGTCTATTATCTCAGAGATGCTCAGATCTTGCAAATCTTGCTATGTTCTAGGACAGTGTTATTCAAATGATGGGTCGGGACCAGATGTCAGGTGGGTCGCAGAAAGCTGGGAGCAGCCATCTTGGAAACTTCAGGCCTTACTCTTGTTCTATTCCTTTTGTGAGTGTTAACAGTTTGAATTTTCAAGTGAGGGTTTTTATTTTTAATTGTTTTTAGTTCAGTGCTTTTTGAGAATAAAACAGCCAATATTATCATGCCATTGTACAAATCGATGGTAAGACCGCACCTGGAATATTGTGTCCAGTTCTGGTCGCCGCATCTCAAAAAGGACATAGTGGAGCTGGAAAAGGTGCAGAAGAGAGCGACAGAAATGATTACGGGGTTGGGGCACCTCCCTTATGAAGAAAGACTGCAGCGTTTGGGGCTCTTCAGTCTAGAAAAAAGGCGCCTGAGGGGGGACATGATTGAGACATACAAAATTATGCATGGAAGGGATAAAGTTGATTGTTGTTGTTGTTGTTGTTCAGTCGCTAAGTCGTGTCCGACTCTTCGCGACCCCATGGACCACAGCACGCCAGGCCTCCCTGTCCTCCACTAGCTTCCAGAGTTCGCCCAATTTCATGTTCATCGCTTCGGTGACACTATCTAACCATCTCATCCTCTGCCGCCCCCTTCTGCTTTTGCCTTCAATCTTTCCCAGCATGAGGGTCTTTTCTAAAGAGTCCTCTCTCCTCATGAGGTGGCCAAAGTACTTGAGCTTCAGCTTCAGGATTTGTCCTTCCAGGGAGCAATCAGGCTTGACTTCCTGGAGGATTGATCAATTGGATCTCCTTGCAGTCCATGGGACTCTCAAGAGTCTTCTCCAACACCATAATTCGAAAGCATCTATTCTTCGGCGCTCTGCCTTTCTTATGGTCCAGCTCTCACAGCCATACATTGCTACTGGGAAAACCATCGCTTTAACTATGCGAACCTTTGTTGGCAGGGTGATGTCTCGGCTTTTTATTAAGTTGTCTAGGTTCGCCATAGCTTTCCTCCCAAGAAGTAAATGTCTTTTAATTTCATGGCTGCAGTCACCCTCTGCGGTGATCTTGGAGCCCAGGAAAATAAACTCTGTCACTGCTTCCATTTCTTTCCCTTCTATTTGCCAGGAAGTGATGGGAGTGGTGGCCATGATCTTAGTTTTTTTAATGTGGAGCTTCAAGCCAATTTTGGCACTTTCCTCTTTCACCCTCATCAGAAGGTTCTTTAGGTCTTCCTCACTTTCTGCTATTAGAGTGGTATCGTTTGCATATCTAAGGTTGTTGATATTTCTCCCAGCAATCTTGATTCCAGCTGAGTTCTGTAGGCACCACCTAAACTAGGATACTACTGTATAGCAGCATGCCCCTTGTGTCTGATTTTGTTTGCTGATCTCAGGTGTTGCCCTTAGGGATTTTGCTACTTTAAATCCAACATTAGCTTACATAAGCCTCTAGGTTCCTAGGCCATCTAGATATTATCCAATAAGAAAGCAGGTGAGTTTTGATTGCACCATCTTTTGTTAAATCAGGCAGTGCATATTTCAGGTATTTCCACTTATATAGCTTAACTGGATGTGTGTGGCAAAATGTGTGGTGGCCGCCCTCATCCTTTTAGCTGCCAGTGTGATGCTTAGCCTTCAAACCAATTTTGGCACTTTCCTCTTTCACCCTCATCAAAAGGT
>JAJKFI010000048.1:3050026-3089752 GCA_029204185.1 Lerista edwardsae
ATCAATCAATCAATCAATCAATCAATCAATCAATCAATCAATCAATCACTAGTATTAAAGAGATGAAGGCGCTTATTGGAGTTGTAGGTTTTATGAGGAATACAGCACAGCACCTCCATAGCAGCAGCCTTCATAATGACTACAATTCCCAAAAGCACCTTCACCTCTCTGCCTGTTTGGAGAAGAAGGAAAATAGCTACTGGTTTTTTGCTTGCTGTCTGTTGGTGCCTGAGAACAATTACTGATAAGTAAAATTGCTCCATTTTTTTCTACACCCCCCAGCTTTCTGCTTCTTAGCCCAGCCCCTACCCAAGCTGCTGTTAAACGCTTTATTAACTGTATTGACCCATGTATAAGTTGATCCATGTTTTCAGGGTCTATTTTCAGGCAGAAATTTTTAGACTTATACATGAGTATATACAGTATGCTTTCTGGAGAGATACAAAGAAAAGACTGACTTAGGGTAGTTATTTGCCATTCTTTGAATTTTTTCCAAGTTCTACAAAACAATTTTTTGATAAGAATACCTGATGAGCTGTGCTGGGTAAGGCCAAACGTCCACCTAGTATTCTGCCCATTTGCCACAATGGGCAAATGGATATTCCAGGAAGCCCACAAGAAGAGCGGGAAGGGAATTCTCCCCCCCCCGCCTGCTGTTCCACTTCAGCCATTGGTATTCAGTAGCATTCTGAAGAGGCATACCTAGAAGAGGGATCGCAGCCCTAAGTTTTGCAAGCAACCTCTCCCCCTCCTCTTTGGAGCCACTTCCAGCAGCTAAAGCAAAATGGCGGCTACGTTGGCTATGAATGGTTCCAAAGAGGAGGGGGAGCGGCTGCTTGCAAAAATTAGGGCTGCGATCCCCACTAGGTACACCACAGGCATACTGCCATTCTACATGCATGTGCTATTGGAGTAGAATACAACACCTGGTTGACTGCAGATGCTGGGAGTTTTGCTTACAAAACTGCTAGGAAGAATTCAGTGTTGCAGATTATACTGGATATATTTTTTCGCTGCCTCATGATGTCCTGCACTATCGCTCTCTGTAAAGAAGCATAACAGAACCTTTAAATCACATTGGCACTTCTAAACACACCAAATCCCTCAGCAGTTCTAAACTGCTACATTCAGTTTACCTGACAGGAATAATATCCATTCCTCAAATATTTTCTGTAGCACTGTTACAGAGACTGGAAATACAGGTTTGAAGCACAGGTTTTTATGACCTGGGAATATATGTTCAGAAAAGTCAAAATGGCCTGGGGGCGCACTTCTAACCTAGAGTTAGGCCAGCAAAGTTTGGCCAGCACAAAGGCCACCGTAAAGCGCATTTGGACCACTCTTGGAGTCAGGGAGGATGATGCACATCTGTGTGCTGGCCTCTCTGACTCGAAGAGTGGTCCAAACATACTTTACAGTGACTTCTGTGCCAGCCAAACTTTGCTAGCCTAACTGTGCTGGCCTATCTCCAGGTTAGGATTGCGCCCTGAATGAAGCTTATCAGTACGTGACATCTGCTCACCTGTGTTTGCTCGCATCATTGCTTTCTGGATCATGAATGGGGACACTGCCACACACCTAGGAAAGAACAACACTGATCCTTGCCTATGTTATTTTGTTTTAGAGACTTTATTTGAGATACTTGAAAAAATGTGGGGGGGGGGAAGACAGTGCTTAGCTAGAGTATTGGAGAGTGAGAGAAACACAGCACATCATCTGGTAAAGGGGGCAGCATGTGGCATGCCTCCTCAGGTGCAGGGGACCTTGAGGCTGCCCAAGATAAAACCTATTTTTTTGCCTGCGGGGAGGCCTAACACTTCAGTTATGTAAGTCCATACATTTAACGCCCTGTCTGGATGTATTTCTGACCACGGGCGCAATCCTAACCAACTTTCCGGAACTGGTAAGGGCAATGCAGTTCCAAAGTGAGGGAACAAACTTTCCCTTACCTTGAGGAGGCCTCCATGACTGCCTGCCCCGCCCCCACCCCCACTGCAGGATGCAACACATGCCCTTTGCCACATGTCATGCTGGAAAGTTGGTTAGGATTGCACCCTAAACCAGCACAGGATTTGGTTATAAAGGTGTGAAAGACCCAAACAAACAAGTATCTTGCCTGGACAGGAGGTTTCGAAGCGCTCGCTCGAACGACTACTCTCTTTCACTATTATATAACATTGGAGGGCCTAGGAAGGAAAGCAGTCGCAGAAACGACTTGCCCTGCAGTCGGAGGAAGAATTAAGAGGGCGATCCGGCTGGTGGCCCAAGAAAACTCCAGCCCAGCCACCAGCGCACACACCCGGAAGGGAGAAAAACGGTAGACACCACTATTCCCCACTCCAATAAATGGTGATTCGGAGGTCAGTCCGACTGAAGGGACTTGCTTCCCAGTAAGCGAGCACTGGATCGGGCCGTAGGAGGGGTTAACATGCAGCGTTTCTGGTCTCGCCCAGCTTACGACCCTGTAGACGGGATCTGCCCCGAGTTGAGTTCCCGCTCATCGACAGAACCTAATCGAGGAGCGCAAGAGGAAAGAAGGCGATTTCCCATTTTGGCGCTCTAAGAAAAGTTAAACGGGGGCGGGAGATACGAATGCCTTCCCGGTGTAGCGCCCGGAAATGTTAGCATAAAAAAGGGAATCGACGCCCTGTCGACGCCTAGGAAGAAAAGGGGCGCGGTCAACAATGAAACAGGATGTGTTCCGGCCCCGGGGCGGCACGGAAAAAAAGCAACGCAAGCGGGAAAAGAGGGGGAAAATCCAAAATCCCAGTAAGCGTTTCACTTGGCTAGTCCCCAAATCGGAATAGCAACGAGAAGCGCACGACAAAGAAAGGCTGGCGTCTGATTCAGACGGTCTGAAAGCCCCTTGTGGTGCGTGGCGGGAATAGCTCACACGCCTTCCAATCATGAGCCTAAATGAGGGGCTGCCTCAACAGAGCGATGCGGTAGCCTTCTTGAGAAAAAGGGCTGTATGTGAACCTGGGCACCAGCAGAAATTCAGCTGGGGAGGAGAGGGATTCGTCGGTCACGGTGACCCAGATATGCCACCTTCCCCCCAGAAGCGTGCCTGGTGCCAATCGTGTCTGTGCGCACGCGCGCGTCTCCAGCGTCAGCATTAAGCAGAGATATTTATTTTTTAATGTGCCCCCTGGGCTTTCCCAGCATATATTATAGCTGGTTTAAATATTGTTTTTATGGCTGTGCTAGATTTAACTATAGTTACTTTTGTGACTATTATTATCATTGCTTGTTTGTTTTATTGTTTGGGAGTGTCTTTCGCATAACGGTTTGATTTCAAAGTGCCAGCTAGAGATGTGTGAGATGTGTTGTTGTTCAGTCGCTAAGTCGTGTCCGACTCTTTGCGGCCCCATGGACCACAGCACGCCAGGCCTCCCTGTCCTCCACTAGCGTCCGGAGTTCGCCCAATTTCATGTTCAGTGTGAGATGTATACAGTAGCTAACACGCCGCTAGCAGGTTTCTTAAAAGACATTACAATTGCATTTTCAGCCTAACCTACCTTACAGGGTTGTTGTGAGGGCAAAAGGAGGGAAAGAATTGTGGTCATCACCTTGAGCTCCTTGGAGGAAGGGCAGTATAGAAATAAATATTCTCTGTCTGCTTAAATTACATTTTGTTGGTGAGCAAAGGAGCAGCCCCGGGGCTGCGACAGAAATGACAGGTGGCCTCAAGCCATAGTGGAGACATACAGATGACATTCCGTGGAAGCCCCACAGGACGGCCAGGAAGGTCCCTTTGGAAGCAGGGGAAAAGCCCCAACCTGCTATGAGAAGTGGTGCTTCTGTGCATTGGCCACAGAATAGGGCAATAAAGCCTTCCTCATTGAAGGGGAAAGTGGAAATCAGGTGGTGGTAGCTGTGGGGAAGATATGTGCTTTTAGTAGCCAAAAAAGTGGATAGTGTGCTACTAGGAACCTACAGATTTCTTCTTCAAATGTAGCCTTTGGCTCTGAGCACTGACTACAATAGAAGCTCTTTTTTTTAAAGGACCCATTGCTGAGTCGACCACAAACTCTCCCTGGAGCAATAAATCTGTTTGGGTTGGACCTGTTGAAAAGAACACCGGTATTTAAGCACCTGTCAGTACTTAGCATTACCCCATGGTGGTGCTGCTGCAATTATCTTAGATTCAGTTTATTATGGTCCAGACTTTATATTCTTTTCTTATCCAAAAGAATTGCAAAACAGTGAATAATTGCGCTCAGGGCAGACACTGTTCCACTGTTTTTTCAGCCAGTTTCTAGTTTAAATTTATGTCTCTCCACTCTTTTGGAGCTCGGGGAGTTGACAGTAGGGAGCAATGTCCACACAAGGAAACTTCTACCCAGTTCAGAGGGGAAGAGCTGGTTCTGCTGAAAGATCCACAAAAGATTTCTACCAGTTGGAGACTGAGAGGAATTTTTTTTGGGGGGGGGGATAGGGTGAGGGTTATTCTGTAATTAGCACAAACAAACATGATTTTGTGCAAAGAAAAGAACCTCACTTTGAGATAGATTAGATTGTTTAGGGAAGATGATACTTCACCACTGTGCAAATCTGCAAGGAATTCCTGGCAGTTCCCTACGTAAACACAGAGACATGCCTACATTTTGTTCTATTGGTGGATTTTCTCAGTTTAGAGGAGCCTGAAATCTGAGAATGTCTATGGTATCAAATTTACTCTGTCTCAGATTTTGTTTGGATTTCCTGCTGGATGTAACCAACACATTTCTCTGTCTGTAAAGGCCAGAGGTTAAATTGAAGGAAGGGATATGTACGTTTCTGAGAGAGCAATTCTAACCTGGAGTTAGGATGGCACAGTTAGGCCAGCAAAGTTTGGCGGGCATAAGGACCACCATAAACCATACTCTTGAAGTCAGGGAGGATGTCACACATCTGTGTGCTGGCCTCTCTGACTCCGAGAATACTTTACAGTGGCCCTTGTACCAGCCAAACTGTACTGGCCTAACTGTACTGGCCTAACTCCAGGTTAGGATTTCGCCCTGAATGAGGTTTGGAAGGACAAGATAGTTTGTTTTGTGCTGCATGGTCCACAGAAATCAACGGATCTGTTGTATTGGGGAAATTGTCCCAGATTTCAGGGCCACTCAAGTCTTCTCATAAAGTTCACCCCCTTGACAGGTGTCAAATGGATCCAAAGACGGGATCTGCATGATGAGAGAAAACTGCTGAAGGTACAAGATTTTGTGCAGTTTTGAAAGTGGCTTGTTGCTTAGGAGGTGGAGATTGCTAGCCAAATCTAGCTGAAAATTCTAGAGAGTACATGGTTCTCTCTTGCATGTGCATTTTTATTGCCTTTATACCAGCCTGTATGCCACAGTAGAAAACCAGTTTTCTGACACGATACACATTCCCCCTGCAATCATTTTGCCATAAGCAAAATGGGGTAGAGTTTCATTTAGTGGTAGTGAATACTGTTATTTCCAAGACCAGGAGTTTAATTAGCAGAATGCTGAAATGTATGGTTTCTCTTCCTTACTGTTGAAGTAAATGGAACCTAGGTTTGTTCTGTATTATTGAACTCTGTGAAATTCTAGTGGCAGACTTTTACAGACCATTTCCTCATGAGAACAGAATATTTATGGGTGTAAATTATTACACCCACACAGAATTACTACATCCATACAGAACTGCAGTGGATATACCGTATAATGGATCTATAAGTTGAGTAGATGCGTGGCAGCCATAAACTCAGACAAGGAGTGTAAGCAGGGTGACCAGATGCCATAACCACAAAGGAGGGCACAGCACTCCAAAATATAGGACATTCAAGAAGCTAAAAACACTCATATATATTGATTTGGGATGTCCTGTCCTCCTTTAATGCAACACAATGAACAAAGATACAAGCAAGTGATGCGGGCAGCCCCTCTTGACGCTGGCACCCCCTGAATAATTATAGTCCACCTCAGAGGCCATCCAAATTCCTCATATTTTGGCTCTTAAAAGGGACTGGGTATGGATGGAGTGCTTGAAGGGGTCCAGGGTCCAGAGCCCCATTCATGCAAATCGGCTCCCACAATTTTAGCCAGTACCCTGTTCTGAACCTAAAGTGGGCTTCACAAAATATTACGGAATTCCATTACAACTAAAGGAGGACAGGGTCGCCGCCAGTCTTTGACAAATGTTTATCTTTGTTCTACGTTAGGAAGCGAATTCGGAGTTCTTATCTGTGGGGCTGAACGCGAAGGCAAGAGGTTGCCTATGATTTTTTCTGGATTAATTGACAACAAGATGGTATGCACACGATCGGGTGTGGAACCGGATTCGAATGTGCATTCACGCGCTCCGTTTGGGAGAAGAAAAAACTGCGTTGGACGAGCGGGATAAACCACCTGTCACTTAGCAGGCAGGCGGCGAATTGTGCCTTTGCACTAGTGTTGTGAGCCGGGGCGAGTGTTGCCCTCCAAACTCCACACTTGCCCCTTTGGGCGGCGCAGCGCGGTGGGCTTCGGATCCCGCGCATCCCAGTGGAACCCGCACGAGCGGTTCGGTTGGACGCTGCAGCCGCCCCTTCCCGAGCGCAACGGCCTCGCCCGCAAGCCCGGGGCAGGGCGAGGGGCGGGTCTGCGGGAAGGAGAGGAGGAGCGGCGGCGGCAGCGTGGCCGGAGCGATCCAACCTCTCCCGGGCAGTTCCTGCTCCCAGCCAGCCGGGAGCCGCCACCATGATCAGCAACGGAGGCGGCGGAGGGTGCGCCCCTCCACCGCGCAATGGGACCCCTCTGCCCCCCGGCCTGGAGAGAGCCTCGTCTCTTGGCAAGAGTTACGATGTCTCCGGCAAGGTCTGAGCCTCCCGCGCTTGGGCACCAGGGGGCGCGAGTGGGTGTGGCGGCAGGTGTAAGGGGCAGGCCGGGGATCCGGGCGAAGAGGGGGAGCGTTTCCTTGCACTCAGCAGGGGAGGAGATTTCACTGCGAGTAGAGCGCTTCTCCTTCCCTCCCACTGCATATAGCGCCCCCCCGTGTGGGGGAGGCGTAGTTTCAGCCCTCTCAGGGGTCCTCCCTTTACCAGCCCCACCGCCTGGGTCAAGGCAGGGCCAAAAGTAGTTTATTTTATTCCCAAATAAAAAAGTGCTGGAGCTCAACAGTGCTGGGAGTCAAGTCACTAAGACTTTGCTCTAAGTCCTTAAGAAATGAGGAAATGCAGTCAGCACATGCTCAGATGCATTCTCCTTCTTGTATTTCAAGGCGAAGCTGTGACATTATGGGATGGATTACCCCCCCCTTTTTTTTTCTGACTGGGCTCCTGGGCCAAGGCTGCTTTTTCCAGCATGGAGATGTAGCTTTAGCAATCAGTTCACTCGCTGATTTCTGGCTGGCCACACAATTGTTGCAAAGGCACAGCAGTTCTGCCAGAAAAGAGGGCACTTCGGCTGGGTTTTGCTTCCATTTTAGCCTGTGGCATTATGGGTGGTTGTGATAGGGTGGGGGAGTTTGGATGGCCACACGTTTTCTCCTTGAGAGGGAATGCTTGTTTAAAACGGACCCCAGAAACAGCAACACGGCCTTCTTTTCATTCGCAGCAGCTAGAGCAGCCGTTACTATTGAAACCACAACAGGAGGAAGCAGCTAGAAGCGGATTTTGTGGGGAGGCTGATCATAGGCCGAATCGCTTACAGTGAAGGCCATGGGGGAGGGAGAGAATTTGACAAGGGAGTGAACGGTCTCCAGTTCTGATCATGGAGGCACTTCTCAGAACTGGGGTAGGGTCTCCAAGAATCCCACTCCAGAATCACTATAGCCGATGAGTGCAAGGGAGAGGAGGGTGTAATAACTGAGGGTGAAATCCTAACCTGGAGTTAGGCTGGCACAGCTAGGCCAGCAAGGTTTGGACAGCACAAGGGACACCATAAAGTCTGTTTGGACCACTCTTGGAGTCAGAGAGGCCAGCACACAGATGTGCACCATCCTCCCTGAGTCCAAGAGTGGTCCAAACGTGCTTTATGGTGTTCCTTGTGGGGGCCAAACTTTGCTCGCCTAACTGTGCTGGCCTAACTCCAGTTTAGGATTGCGCTCTAACCAATCTGTGAAATACCCAAAGTGTGTGAAATACCCAAAGTGAAAATAGTCAGGAGAAGAGGCACCTTCACTAAAGGGCAATCTTGCCCTGTCCAGGAGCAGAAGGCGGTGGGGCACAAAAAGACACTAAAGGGTGATATAACTAAGCAGGTGGGTGTCATGACACACTTTGGTGTGTAAACATATATTTTGCCCTCAGTGTGAAAAACACCAGACAGTAGGTGAAGACAGCTCATTATGCAATGTTGACCTGCAACCATCTGGTACAACAGGTTGCATGGAAGCAGCTGACGAGGAGTGGGCTGAGACTTCCGCTTCCCCTGTTGCAGAACAGATACGGGACAAGTGGTTTGTGCATTCAGTTCAGTTGGAGGTGCTTTCTGAAAAGGTTTGGGCCTAAGGAAGCCAGTCTATAATCTATCGGGATCATTCTCTGCAATTGGCAGATTATTGCAGGAAAGAGTGGAGGGTCCTGCTGCTGGCCTGCAGACCCTCCCCAGGCAGAAATCGTCCCCCATCTATCATGTTAATTCAGAAAGGGTAGGGGGTAGGGGAGGCAAGTACCTAAATATGTAGCTGAGCTCACTTTATAGAAGGACTCCAGTAAATCTCCCACCCACATTTATCATCAAGATAGCACTCTCTATATGTAGGGGGTTGAGGCGCCTCAAGCCAACACCCCAGATTTTCTGGGGGATACTTTTTGGCCTCCTTTGGGAGTTTGCCACCATCTCCTCTCCCTGATGGGTATAAGCTCTCTTTATATATCTTCCTTTATATTGAGGAAGAGAGTTATAAATTATTTTCCTTGATTGGTTGGTTGCCCTCATTTCCATAAACACCTTTTCTTTGTTTCCTCTCCTCTGAGCAACAGGATCATGAGTTTGGCTGAGAGCCACTCTAGGCACCAGCTGCCACTTCTGCTTTTCTTGCAGTTGGCACCAAACCTTTTGTCTCAGCCCCATGATTCAGACTCCATGCCCCATGCTCAGCTCCTGCTTTTTCTCAGCCATCAGTGCAGGCAACATGACCGTGGCTTTGTTACAAAGGTCCTCCTCCAGACTGTAGGCAACTGAAAGATCCTGTGCAAACAGTCCATCGCTCTCCTGCATACCCAGCTCTAAATGCCCCGCATGCATTTTTTTAAAAATTGCAGACAAGGCTGCAACCCCATACATACTCACTTAGGCATAAGCTCTTGACCTGAGCAAGACTCAGTTTTGAATAAAAATGCATTTTCCTGTTATTCTTCAATGCATCAGGTTCTAATCTGGATCATTGGATCACAGGCGCCGGTCTGGGAGAGACCGCACGGTTCTCGGCCCTCCTGCCCGCCCACGCTTCCCTTACGCTCGGAAATAGAGCGTTTCCAGGGTAAGGGAGGCGTGTCTGACTGACGCACGGGGGCGGGGCGACGTGGGGGGGGCACGGTTTCAGCGCCTGCCATGGGGCGCACTCGGGCCTCCGGGCACGCCTGCTGGATCACTCAAGGCAACTGTGAGCTGTAAAGAACACGTTGCTAATCTAGGTGATGCTACTGCCATACCTCTAAAGCTGCCACGTTAACCTTGCAGCCATTTCTCAGAGGTTCAGTGGCCTATGCAAGCTTGAAGCATTTGTTACTTCTCACATAGCCTCCCACAGCACCTTTATCTCAGTGCTTCATTCACTCAAGCCAGATTTGTCATTGATATACGACTGCTTTGATTAGGGCCTCTCAAGTCTGTTTCCAACGAATAGTTTATTTTTTTCTCTGTCCTTTTGTCTGTAGCACATCCTTGAAATGCACCCAGACTCCACCATGGCTGGGGCATCCCTCAATAGATGCCTAAGAAATCCCATTAGAACATATTGCCAGGTGATAAGTGTCATGAGCAAACAGTGTCTGATCTCAGACTCTTGTCTGTCTCTCTTGCAGTTGCCTCACCCATGTTGCCAGATAGCAGAGCAAACATGCAGCTCAGCATCCACTCCTCCTAAGCAAACAGACTTCTGCTTAGAAGTCCTGATTTTGTTGGCACCTATAGATCTGCACTGGGGAGGGAAAGGTAATATTCAAGTTATACCATGAGAAGTAAAGAAGGAGCCTTGTGGCACCAGACGATGGAGTGCTGGGTAGACCTGGTCTTCCGTGGTGGATCTTGAGGCAGAGGCCAGGTCTCCACTTTGCTTAGAGCAGCCAAGGGTTGGGCATACATGTTTTTGGACTAGAGCCCACTTGGATTCTAATCCTTGAAAGCCTCTGCTAAAATTAATCTAGTTTTTGGAATGCCAACAGGTATTAAGCTGCCTTTAGACTCCTCCACCAGTCTAATAGAGCTACTCCTCTGGATTTTGTCATGATGAGAAATGTGGATTAGCACCCACCCATAAAGAGTATCCCCCACCAGCCACTTGCTTTCTCAGTTGTCTGTCACCAGTGGTCAAACCTGTCAGCCCAGCAAACCAACAAACATCTACTAGGTTCCTGCAATCCATCAAAAGCTTTTTTTTAAGGGAAGAGCATGTCCCCAGAGCAGAAGAACAGAGCAGTGTACACAACAAGAGATTCTATATTAAAACTGCCCTTGGATAGCAACACTTTTAGGTTGCAGGTGTGGGATCACATGTTTGAATGCTCACCCATTCAAACACATTTCTGTTGATTAAAAAATCCTGGAATGAATGGGGAAAGACTAGGCTAGAACCTTGGGCTAGAAGCCTGAAGTGGTATAATTGAATAGATAATCTGCTTTTGGGCAGATTCACACCTCTAAGTCTCGCCCTTTGTTCAACATGTTGTGAGAAAATACCAACATGTTAGGTGCACTGTGACAACCCTTCTAGAGATGTGCAAGACTTGAGGAAATATGCAATGTAAAACCACCCAGTAAGAGGGGTTCCCATTATCTAATTTCTATCCATCTCCCCACATTCTGCATTTGACTTTTCCCCAGAAGAGTGAATGGGAGTTGGTCGCTGATATGCAAATGTATAGAGGAGACACTTTTGAGGGTTAAAAACTGCTCTCTGTCCCTGGTGACTCCCGTGAATTTTGCCATTGAGAAGCCATGATTTCCCAGCTATTATGTGCCTATTTGCAAGGAGAGATGTTCTCCTTGAAACAAGCTCTTAAAGTCCAGTTAAAAACAAGAGGACAATAGCCCATTGTGTCCAAATGATCAGCACAGGAGTTGGGAGAGAAGAGGAAATTGGTCAGACTTCAGAATAACAATGAGCAGAACAGCTTGTGTTGAGCTCTGTTGTGGCTGGCATCTAGCAGGACTGCTTGAGCCCTGGGCCTCAATTCTTCCTCCTCCTCCTTCCCATCAAGGTCTTCCCTGGCTGCCCCAGTCCCACCCAAGGTCAGTGTGCTGTCCTTTACACTATTAATGGGCTTTTGCACCCCATGTTGTAGGTGATGCTGCTTGGAGATTCAGGCGTGGGGAAAACCTGCTTCCTCATCCAGTTCAAAGACGGGGCCTTCCTCTCTGGGACCTTCATAGCCACTGTCGGCATAGACTTCCGGGTGAGACCATCACAGCTGCTGAGAACTAAAGGGAGATGTTTTTGCCATAGCAGATAGCATGAATGCTCCCAGCCTCCAACACTAAGGCAGCTGCCGTGCAGGCAAAGGGTAAACTAAGCGTTAGGCAGGATCTGTGACTGCAGAAACTTATGAGCCAAGAAAAAGGGATTGGCGTAGATAGTTCTCCCAAGGGAGACAAATAAATGATAGGGCAGTAAAAGGTCAGCATTGGTTCCAGTGGCAACTTCTCCTCTTCAACAAAAAACAGCCCCTGGAGAACCGAAATCAAACCAGTGTGTGGGTGGGAGCTTAATTTAACCTGTTCCCTCCTGTACCGTTTTCCTGCCACAAATCACCATGAAGCTGGGCCTTGAACCCCAGAGTTGAAATTTATTGCGCATAGCCATTTCAAATAGCAAATTGCAGCTTGAGGGACCATTTCCGGCCAGAAAACAGTACAGGGCGAAACCAGATTCCTTGCACACGGCAGCCCTGATTCAGATAAACCCCACCCAACTGCAGTTATTTATTGTTTTTTTAAAAAGAGAAGCCGTAAGGTTTCAGCAAGAGCACATTTTATGTAAAATGCAGTCTGGCTCCAGGTCAGTCTATTGGAAATAATGTTGCGGGGGTGGGGGAAGTTGGGGTTGGAGTATTTCTGTGAAAAGCTGACAAAGTCAGAATACGGACTGGATTTCGGATGCATTAAGGCAACAGTGATAAGGAAGTGGATATGCTGAGGAGCTATGCTCAGTGGTTTGTTCAGTTACACAGCAATGCGTCCACTACTGTGAACCTTCATCTCAAGCCCGAATGCACTGACAATTAGGCACCCGGCCCGGGAGAAGAGTGTCTTTTGTCCTCAGTGGATGGCCTTGACTCGAGTTGGCTCGAGTGATCACTTTGAATATATATTGAATGCTGCTGCTGATGATGATCCAATGTGATTTAGGACTGTGGTTCCCAAGGTGTGGGTTGTGACTCACCATCGGGAAACAAAACTGGGCCATTCCCCCTTAAAGGGAGTGGCCCAGTTTTGAGTGTCCCAACAGCATTGCAGGGATTGCAGCCACCCAGGGTGTGAAAACTGGAAGTGTGCTTTTGAGTGCAAAACAGGGCTTTTACTAGCTTCAGAGAGACCCATGGGGGAGTCTGCAGTTCTCCCCAACACTGCTGAGGAGCCCTGTCCCCCCAGGTATATTTAAAAGTCTCTGGGTGCCCATGGTGCTGCGATGGCTGCAGCACCATCGGGACACCCTCCCCAGCCCCAGTCCTCACCCCCACAATAACGTACACTGTGGTGCAATTCAAATGAATTAACAACCAGTTCTATGACATCATAGCCGGAGCAAAAAAAACCCAAAGCCAGCCGAGGTAAGCGAATGGGCGAGGCCCGGCCATTTAACAACCGGTTCTATAGAACCTGGGCGAACCCCCTAAATTTCACTACTGAACTTACAGTAGTCCCAACATCTGAGTCGGACTTTGGGAACAGCTGATTTAGAATCATAGAGTTGGTCCCACCCCTTGCTCATTGCAAGAAAGAGCAGAGCTTAAGGCAAAGCTAGAGCATCCCCAACCAGTTCTGTAGCTAAGGGGATGTGGGGTGGTGGTGGTGGTGGTGGTGGTGGTGACAATTGCAGTGGACAATAAGCTAAGTTTGACACTAGTGGCCAAAATTGTGAAAACCTTGGTAAGTACGACTAATACCATCATGTTATATCATTGGAAAAGTCATTTAATGCAGAATGCAATGAACCAAATCATATTGGAATATCTTTATCAAAAGTTATGGCCAATTAAACCATTTATTCATTTACTTAATCTTGATTTTGTCATGGGGGTGGGTAGGAAACTACAAAATCTTCTTTAACTTTGACCAGGTAGCAAATGCCTTAGCTACAGCACTGTCCCCGACAGATGACTGTCCAACCTCTGCTCAAATATCTCCAGGAAAGGAGAACACACCCACCAACTTGTTTTATTGTGAAGCTCTTCTTACTATTAACCACTCTTTCCTAATGTTCAACTGAAATGTTATGTACCCTCTTATAACTTAAGACCATTCAAACAAATCCTCTAAGGAAACAGACAACACGTCTTTTCCCTCTTTTGTGTGTCAACCCTTCAGATACATGAAGAAGTTTATCATGTTCCCTCTTTGTCATCTCTTTGCCGGCGTAATTTCTTCAACCTTTTTCGCATACAACTCATTTTCCAGATTTCTGATCTTCACTGTTGCCATCCTATGAATCTATTCTAATTTGTCAATGTCCTCCTTAAAGTGCAGCATCCAGAACTGGACACAGAACTCGAGTGGAGGTCTGACTAATGCTGAATAACCATTACAGGCTTGGAAACTAAAACTACTATTTTAATGCAAGCTAAAATTGCATTAGTCTTATCCACACTTATGTCACACCACTGACTCCTGTTGAGATTGTGATCAACTGGAATTCCAAGAACATTTTCACAGGGAGTACTGACAAACCAAGTACAGGCGTGCCCTGGTATCCATTGATTTGGTATCCACTGTTTCAGTTATCCACGGATATCATGGATACTGGGAAGCCTATTAAAAAGACAGCGGCACATTAAACACATATCTTTATTTTTATCTTGTTGCAGCAAAACTACTGATGTTCCCCTATCTTTAAAAAGGCGCCCCCCAGTATCCACGGATTCAGGTATCCACAGTGGGATCCAGAACAGAATCCAGCAGATATCAGGGCATACCTGTATCTCCCATATGTGTGCGTTTAATCAAAGTCATTAATATAAATGCTGAGGAACACCAGGCTCAAAATAGAATCTTGCTGTGCCCCATTTGAAACCTTCCTTTATTTTGATGAGGATCTGCCCTGTTTCAGATAGTAATAGTTGCTTTCAATTTCCAAGTCTCAGAAAGTTTGAAATCAATTTAAATATTTATCATCTTCTAGACAACTTCCTTTCAGTGTGTAATAAGTAACAGACAAAATGGAGTGTGGACTTAAACAAACCAGCTCCCTCTATGGACTCTTTTGATACTGGTGCACATCTTTCAAGTCTGCAAGATATCTTGCATCAATATGTTTTTGTTGTGATAGTTACAATACTGTTTGTTTACCATCAGAGTTTTTCTAGGCTGGTCAGTTGCAAGGCTGCACCAATGGAATCTCCCATCCCTACAATCAGCTCCTAACAGTTAAAGACTGTCCATAACTGTCCTCTTGAAGTTTGAAGGAAATGGGAAGGCATGATAGGGGTTGGATTAAGCCATGTATTAGGACTCTGCGTTCTCATATTGTTCTTTAAAGTGGCCAGAATCACCTGCTATTGAACATGAGATAGCTGGCTAACTGGCTAATTGTGACTAAACTGCCCAATCCTATCCACTGCCATGTTATAGTATGCAGCTGTCCCAAGAAGGGGAGGTTTGGATAGCCTACAGAGGTAAGTAAAATAAAAAATTTTTAAGGGCAACATTATTTATTTATTTTCCCCCACACCCACCCACTGCTCAATTGCCTATGGACCTTCTTGAATCCATGGCATCCGTTTTGTTGGCATAAGTCTGAGAAAAGGAGCAGGGAGGTTTCAAAAAGAGGGGATAGGATCCTGGTGCAAGTCACTGCCACTGGGATTCGCACACACACCCATTACTCGCCTATGACATGCCTCCACTGCTAAGTTAGCCCCAGCCAATCAGAATCATTTTAATGTCTCATTCCTAGTAAGAAGACAGGACCCAAGCACCAACAAGGTGCTTCATTGCTCAAAGACTCTGTTGCAGCTTTTGTTTCATTTTTCTTCCCTCTATTCTGCCTCTCCCTTTCTCCTCGACCTCCTCTTCCCCTCTGCCTTGCTACCAGGGCCCTCTAGGGACAAACTTTTTAGAAACAAATTGAAAAGGGACTATGGAGATGTGCAGATGCAACAACAATATTAAGAATGACGAGTCATTGAAATAGATTTGGTTCAAAATCCTGTTTTGACACTAGGAATTGCCTTGGCCTCTTCCTGCTTCTCTGATACCTGTCTGCTTAAGCTCAATAAAGGCAAATTATATTTGTCATGGTTGTGACATGTGTAATCCAGTAAAATCCCATATCCAGACACTTCGAGTGAGGTAAAGCAGAGGTGACCAGAGGAAACAAAATTAGAATGTAATCCTATCGTGGAGTAAGGCCTGCACAGTTAGGCCAAAGTGTGGCCGGCACAAGGGCCACCGTAAAGTGCATTTGGACCACTCTCGGAGTCAGGGAGGATGGCGCACGTCTGTGTGCTGGCCTCTCTGACTCCGAAAGTAGTCCAAACATACTTTACGGTGGCCCTTGTGATGGCCAAATGTTGCTGGCCTAACTGCTGACCTAACTCCAGGTTAGGATTGCACTTTTAGGCATGTTAAAATTTACAGCCATCTTCCTTTGTTGAGTGTGGGTTTTTATAGTTTTCTCTAAGGGGCTGGCCTGAAATAGGATTTTCCAATTGACATTTTTGTCACTTTCTAGGGAATAGCTGTGGAATGATAATAGAGGTCTGGTCCTTCAAAGCTCATTGTCTGGTGCAGGGAGAACCTCACAAAAGGAAGGGCTTCCAAGTTTGGGGGTGGTCTCTTGCTAATTCTTGTCTGATATCAGGGTGGAGTGTGTCCCATCCTTAATACTACAGTAATTGCTTTTCTTTGAGATCCCCCTGAGAAATATTAATTTTCTATTATGGTTGAGGTGTAATCACAGGTGATAGTAGACATCTTGAAATCCCATTAATAATCGTTTGCTATCACTGAGGGCGAATAGCAGAACTGTTTTCCTTTCTCCCAGCAGTTCTGACCACTGGCTAGAGCTCCTACAGTTTCCCTGTATCATCGTGAGACATTTCCTAAAGTACTCCCAGGAAAGTTAATATATTTAATATAATAATACAGTAATACAAAGTACTATATTTAATTGGACTCAGTAAAAGCAAGATGCTTTATATACAACCCATGCCAATAGACATGGTGAAGCACAGATTGTACCAGCTCCTCATGTCATTTTCTGCAGTAAACTTTCTGCAACTTTAATTTTCTGCAATGGAAAAATATCAGGGGGAAGACATGCTGAGAATCCATGGAAAAGAATCTGTAAGGGAATTCTATAAATCATCAGTTTCCAGGATTTGGAGGCAAAGGTGACACGTGATGGCACATAAAAATGCCTCCCTGTTAACTTTTTAACCAATGGTGCTGAACTACTGATAGGCCCATTGATTTCAAAACTGTGAGCTGTCTCTCTTCAGGTGATCATTAGATGCCTCCTGTATCAAAAGGAAAACCCAGAGCTGACTTCCTAGGGCTTGTTATTATTCCACTCCATATACTAGTATGGTTTTTATTTTCTCTTACAGAATAAAGTGGTGACAGTGGACGGTGTGAAAGTGAAACTGCAGGTAGGCTTGATGAATTTATGCTGAACTGACTTCTATAAACGCCTCATCTAAATAGTGCATTTCTGTCCTATTTGTGTGTGCGAGGGACTAGTCCTTTTAGTCCTGCTCCTGAGAAGAGCTGTCCATTTTGTTTTATTTATTTCACTACACTGGTCTTTGCTTAGGATCTACAAATGGAAGAGAATCAAGGAAGCCTTTGCCTTGCTTGATGTATTTTGGCTCGTTGCAGATCTGGGACACTGCAGGCCAGGAGCGGTTCCGAAGCGTGACCCATGCTTACTACCGAGATGCTCAGGGTAGGTCATCCAACAGAGTGCCTGGCCTCTCTCCAGGTTGTGTCAGAGCCGGAGCTCTGAGTGGAGTGGCCCTTCAGTGCTAGCAGTCATGCATATAGAGCACATACATGTAGCAGATCCCACAGCTAATCCTGGCATCATTAGTTAAAAGGGTCACAAGTTGCAGGGTTAGTTGTGATCCCTCTCTGAGAAGCTGGAGGGCTGTTACCAGTCAGAGTAGGAAACACTGGGATAGACCAGTAGTCTAATTTGGTACCAGGTGGCAGCATATGTTCAAAATCGTTGGATTTTAAACATATTTTAAAATACGTTTCTCTTTTTACCTTCCAGCACTCCTTCTCCTTTACGACATCACCAGCAAAATGTCCTTTGACAATATTCGGGTAGGTATATTTAATGTCTGCAGCCTGCCCTTGTTATCTTGTCACATAGACCACAAAATGGTCAGAGAAAAGCAAGGGCTGAGACTCTCTACTGGCCTCCATCAAGGCAATGGGGATAGGCAGTTGGGGTTGTTGGCTGGCCTGGGCTGTTCTGGTTCCTAACCGCTTAAGAGTAGAAGTTCAACAGAAGTTTTTCACCGGACAGAAGCAAAATCAAGCTGCTGCTAAAGTCGCAGCAGCAGTGGCTGGGTGAAATGTTGGTCACCCTGTAAGAATACATGGAAATAAATGTATTTTTAGTAAACTTGAATATTGCCATCTCTGTCAGAAGTAACCAGTTCCCATTATTCTTATGCCATCAGCTGCACAGCACTGTACAAAGAGTAAGAGGAAAGTATCTGTCCAGAGAATTTACAATCTAAAATGTGACACAGGACACCTCAGAGGATGGGGAGGGGAAGGGAATCAGAGGGAAACAGAATACATGTTAATTTCAGTTACACATACTTAGATTCAGGTACAATTGGACCAAAAGGGGGTGATTAATGAGACTCGGGGCGCAATCCTAACCTTGTGCCAGGCAAGCCGACTAGTCTGGGCTGTAAATAGTGCAGGTTAGGAGCAGGCTGGGGCGCAACTCAGAGTAAGCTGATTTTACTCCACTTATCCCATATCACATGCCAGCTAGCTTTATGGGGCTGGTAGGATCTGTGCTCACCATTTTGCAGGCACAAGTCCAAGCAACGCATTTAACAGTGGTTGGGCCAGGGGTTAGAATCCAGTCTAGGTCACCCTGGCCAGGCCCACCCATCCCCCTACCAGGCTAAATCTACCTTCTGGACCACCCTTACCCCTCTTTGCCCCTGCCCAAGAATGCCTCAGTTCCATCCACCTGCCACCCTCTCCCAAATGCTGTGCTGGCCTGTCCAGATGGGCACAAGCCCAATCCGTCCTAGCACTGGTCTGGTGCTGCTGGCCCTGCGCATGTCCATGTGATGTCTCAGCCAAGTAGCCGTGAACATGCTTTTGGCAGGTTCACGATACTCGGGAGCTGGTACAAGGGACTTGTGTGGTGTGGGAGGGGGGAGTTTGTGCTGCCCATCCTATAAGATTGGTCTTGTAACATGAAACAATATGGAATAGCATTGGCTTGATCCCCATGTTTTATTTAATATGTTTATTTATCACATAAATATCCCACCTTTCTCCCCCTGGACCCAAAGCAGGTTTTACATCTCTTGCGGCTCCAGTTGTGTAGAGAGTCTCCACACCAGAACCAAAAGCCACAAAGAATGTGTGGCCATCAATGCCCAAGCAATTTTAGAAACCCAGATAATTCAATGCATGGTTCTTTTTAAGTTTTTCCTGGCCCCATTATTGCATGTAAGACTGTGCTTTACAATTGCACATCACATCATTGTAACCATGCCTCCTCTCTCTCTCTCTCTCTCTCTCTCTCTCTCTCTCTCTCTCTCTCTCTCTCTCTCTCTCTCTCTCTCTCTCTTTGCAGGCTTGGCTCACTGAAATACATGAATATGCCCAAAAGGATGTGGTCATTATGTTGCTCGGCAATAAGGTGCACATCATTTTTTGACAGATGATACAGGCCTATGCAAACACTTCCCCTCTGTCTAGAACTGCCTCCTCACAAGATTGATTCAGTTATTGTTGAGCCTTTTGCACAATTCTCTGCTGTGCTTGGCATGTAAGGGAAATTCGGTTTGCCAGAAAACTACATCCTGGAAAAGGGGATCAAAGAGCTATGCTCCTCACATCACTGCTTTGGAGAAACAATCTGCATTGATGGTATATCTGTAAAGTATTCAAGAGCACGCTCATTCCTACACAAAGCATTTTGAGCCCATCTGGCTCCAGGGGACACTTCCCCAGTTTCAATGGCTTATATGCAGTTGGCTTTCTTGGGGTGGCTGCATGAGCTATTGAGGTAATGGTGCCCTTTTCCCAAGCCATAACAAGCCCATGCAATGCTCATGGTATATGTTTTATGGCTAAAAGATGAGTCCTGCTACATAAAGTGTAACATGTACTGTATATTTGGTTATTTACCATTTCTACTCCACATCTTCCACCCAATTTAGATGCTCAGAACAGCTCTAATAATCAGCAAGACTACAAATTAAAATTAACAGAAGCTACTAAGTAGTAATGCAACCAAAAAACAACAACAAACCCCTTAAGCAGCAAGAAAAAAAAGGTTTTCAGTGAGAAGCGCAATAAAAGGCAAGCTCAAATAGCTCTTGGGGTGACAGTTTGCAAAAGGATTACCCCTTTTTCCAGTATTTTGCTCTTTTCTCAGGTGGTTGAGAGCAAAGGATAACATCAGGCAATGTTTGTGATGTTGCTGGACTCTGCACAATTTCCCCCCCCCCCCACAGTTTTTATTTTTTTCTCCCCGATTTGGAAATCTTCACCTCAGAAATCATGGTTTTTGTACATGCATCCAATCTGGCAACCCTCAGGAGCACAATTTTTTTACTTGCCCTCATAAGACATTCAGGGAAGTATCTAGCATGATCTCTGAGCAAGGACTGCCAGAGTTGAGGATTTGCTCAAAGGTCTGATCACGCCTCCCTACTCTTGACAGTACACTTTGCAAGATGGAGGGTTAAACAAATAGCAGGATATGTCCTGTTGATTTCCACATGCAGGCAAGTTCCTGTGAGTTAAGTGGAGACAGTGGCATAAACTTTTGTGGATTAGATCAGATGCACAAAGTATCCTCAATTAGCAAGTAAAAATACACAGGGGCAGAAAGCAAAGAAACAGTTTGGTGACAGTGGGATCAAAAGGCCATGAAATGCAAAGACTGTCACATTTCTGAGCAGAGCCCAAAAGTATACAGATGGCTAGAAGATAGCTCGGGATTGTGTTTTGAGCAAGGGTTTCGATGGCCCCAGGATCTGCTGTTTTTACATTGAATACGGCAAGATCTGCTGATCCTTGGAACTACAGTATTACCCCAGGGATGATACGTGACTAACTCCAAAGTAACCTAACGAAATAGTTGGTTTTTGTTTTGTTTTGATTTTCCTGTTAGTGGGTAGTTTTGCACGCGATTTGCACGTATTTAAATGAAATGTGCAAATTAGTAGTTGCTACCTTTTTGTTCTCTTGGAAGCTTTTGTTTGGAGGTGTGACACTGGGCCCAGTCACATAGTTCCATGGAAGAGTTTCAAGGGCCAATTTACATAACTGTTCTGGCATAACAAGGGGTTAATGTATCTATTTATTGCCTTTTTAAAAAAATCTACTTTCCACCCAAAGGTGCCCAAGGTGATATAGCATAACAGTTTAAATTACTTCAATCCTGTGCGCCTGCAGCATCACTGGAATTTGCGGTGCAGCGCACTTTGTCATAACATGTGATGCGCCATATTGCGCAGCCTAGCAGCTGCTGCAATCAATGAGTGACAAAGTAACCTAACTAAATAGGCTCCATAGGAGCCCCAGCACCATTAAATTGTCAGGGGAAACGGGTGTTGGGTAGAATGGAGAAGGAATGGGCAGAAGGGGGTGGGGACCAGGGTGGAGATGGGGTGGTGGTGGTGAGGGTGGGAAAGGGGTGGTTAGCAGCATCAGTAGCTCGCTACTATCCTATCCCCTTCCTGGCATTGATCCACATAGAGAGGTCCACTCAGACTTTCATCAGCAAAATTGCTGGTGCAAAGCTGAGTAGACCCATCGGGACAGTGGAAGCTTACCCCAAAGAGGTGGTAACAAACATTTGAGCAACAGATGTTCCCTTACCTTGGTAATACCTTTGTGACTGCCTCCTCCTTCAGGGTGCACTATGTGTTCCAGTGGCATGGCTGCATTGGCGGGGGGGGGGGGGTAGACAGGATCGGGTGTAATGAATGAATGAAGACGACAAATAAGTATTAAACCTGTTACTGGCTAGAATTGAGCTGATTTACAATTGCAGATATTTTAGCAGAAAATTGTACTAGATGCAGGGAGTATAGAGCGCTCTCTATATTATGCTATCAACGCATACAGCTAGAGAAAGAACAACAAAAACGTGTTTATGAAAGAGCAATATAGATTTTTTACTTGTTTGAAGCTTAGAGAAGCTTGGAATTTTTAAAAAATAAATGTGATGTTTAAGTAATGTTTAATACATGCGAGACATCTTGGCACAAAAACCACAATGTTTTTAACATTCAATCAAAAAGAATGCAAGGGGGGTTCTCTTGGATCCTTGCTGCCTGTAACCAGCCAGCAGAGGGCAACCAAGATCTGCAATTTCAACCAAAGACCCAGCTATTGCATACCTATCTGGGAAGACTAAAGATCTGTGAAAAGGTAGTCCCTGCATATTTATTTTTTCACTAATCAGGATGGCTGGGCCTCAGAGCTTCCTGGCAAACATTCTCCAGGAGTAGCCTCTAACTATCGGTGGAGAGTGCCCGATCTTTGATAGACTCTTCATTTTTTTTTAATCACCTTAGATGTATGGTGATGGCATAATGCTACCCGAACATGTCCCGCCCCCACTTCCTTCTTTTCACTTTTCACTTTTTGCTTGCAGGCTGATGTGAGCAGCGAGAGAGTGATAAGAACAGAAGATGGGGAATCACTAGCCAGGGTGAGTGAAAATGAGGCTGCCTTATACCAAGACAAGTCCAAGTCCATCAAGTTCAGTAGGGCTACAGTAACTGGTAGCTGTTCTCCTTGGTTTCAGAGGGGGGTCTTTGCCTGCTCTACTCAAGTTGCCAGGGATCTCTTGCATGCAAAACCAGTGCCCTACCACTATCCTGTGAATGTGTGCATGCAGCCACTGGTCTCCCACAGAGAGTGGACAAAATGCTGAACTGCCATAAGAACATAAGAAGAGCCCAGCTGGATCAGGCCAAAGGCCCATTTAGTCCAGCTTCCTTTATCTTACAGTTAAGTGGCCCACCAGGTGCCTAAGCGAGTTCAGTAGACAACAAGATGCTTGCATCCTGTTGCCACTCCCTTGCACCTTGCAGTCTGAAGTAACCTACTACTAACGTAAGGAGGTTGCAAACCCATCACGGCCATCTTTAACCATCATTTTTTTTGCTCTTAAGATAGTGGCTGGTGTTTTCTTCTGCTCTAATTCCACTGAGAGAGAACCCAAAGTGTTCACTGATTCTGTTTCCAGTGTGCTAGTCTTTGCGCTGTGGTGAAAACCGGAGCACTTTCCATTATTTGTAAAGGAGCCTAAAGGAGCTGTGCTGGCTGGCAAATCACAGGGCTGCTGATTGGATAGCAGCTGCTTATTTTATATGCTGTGTTTTCTTTGTTCTTCAAGTCCTGCCCAGTCCTGCTGGTTGCCAGAATCACGAGATGGTCTGCCATCATGCAGGTTCAGGTTCCATGGAAAGATAGATTCAATCCATGGCTCTGGGCAGGCAGGAGTGAAATCTGAGGGAATTGTGTAGATTTGCATTTCTTTGAGGCAGGGGGCAGGAAACAGGCATTGTGAATTTTGGCTGTAAAATAATTGAAAGATAATTGATTTGGAGGAATCTGGGGGAGAAATTAGTATTCTGAAGGTAAATTAATTCAAGGGAATTTTTATGTTGGGTGCTTCGATGCTTCCTTTGCCTGGTACTCCATATTCTGGTGTTGGACAAGACACTTGACTCCATGAAGTCCAGTAAAAAATATATATTGGCAGTCAGCTAATTGCCTTCGCAAAGCTTAAAACCAGGGTATGATAGCAACAGTGCTGCACTTTGTTTATCCCACTCTCTGGTATTCGGAGAGATACTGGGCCAGTTCAGACAGTACTCTGACTGCCCCTTACTTGCCACAGGGGTGGGGGAATATGTACATGCCTCTGTGCTCCCCAGCACACTATTCCACTGCCATCTAACTGCAGTGTGCACATTAAATGCTGATTTATTAGAGCATCAGCAGTTTGGATTATCTCCCCACCACCAGGTGATGAGATGACAATGGGATGGCACTGCAGAGAGTATGTGTGGAGATGTGTGCACCTGCACTGCCCCCCGTGCCATTAGGGGAGGCTGGTTGGAATATTGTCCAAAACAGCCCATATCACAAAAGTGAGGAGGTTCCATTTGCTATCTTGGCTTCTAAATGTGAAGCTAGAGCGGGTCAAGTAAAGGAGCTTCAGTTTTGGATTGGTAGGTAGTAATAAACAATCTAGAAGGTAAGGCAAGGGCTTGGGTTTATCATTTCAAATGATAGCATCTTTCAAAATCCTTAGTCACAGCTGGTTCCTAAGAAGGAAGGTCTGAGTTTTCCTGTGCTTTGCTAAATAGGCTTGTTGTCTGAGGCCGCAATCCTATGCACACTTACCTGGGAGTAAGCCCCATTGATTACAATGAGATTTACTCCTGAGTGCCTAGGATTGGGGTCAAAGGGCGCCATCCTAACCAAGAGCTAGTCTGGCTCAGGTTCCTTATGCCAGTCCAAGAGTGTTGCAAAAGCGTCATAAAGCATGTTTGCATCACTCTCGGACTCAGAAAGAACAGCGCATGTGCCATCCTCTCTGACTCTGAGAGTGGTGCAAATATGCTTTACGGCGCTCTTGCAACACTCCTGGGATGGCACAAAGGGCTTGTGCCAGCCTAACTCCAGGTTAAGATTGTACCCTTAGGAAAGGTTAATCTGTGGAATCACAAACCCCGGTGCACCATTTTCCACATCAGATGGGTGGATTCTTAAGTATCACATGTATTGGTACTGCACCTCCTCATCACCATTATTAATGGGTAAACAGAATGATGAAATACTTTTTTCAATGCTCCCATCCACTAAATGAAAAGGAAAGGTTGAGAATGAATCCATGAGATGTGTAGTGGCAAGATCTAACGTGTGTTTATGCTGGATTTTTTTCCTAGGAATATGGAGTGCCTTTCATGGAGACCAGTGCTAAGACTGGTATGAACGTGGAACTGGCATTTCTTGCCATTGCAAAGTGAGTAGCTGATAGTGGTCAATTTGCCTCCTTGCCCTGCTATTATGACAGTACCTGCAGTATTAAGACGTGTTGGCCTCTCAGATCTGAACTAATCTACTCTTCCAAGAGGTATTCCTGCTTGCTAGGTTGACGTGGCACTATTGTATGGCCCAGGGAATTCAAGTCATCACCATAGGGCCACCACAGTAGTGTTGTTACACACTAACTTCCTTAAACCAATGGATGCCTTGTAACTGGCCATCTTTTCTAAGGCTAAGTAAAACTCAAACGTGCTTACGAAAAGTAGCACATGTTCAGAAGCATTCATAATTTTGTAACTGTTCTGTTCCCCCTTAATGTGTCTAAACTGAAATGTTTCAATCACTTTAGCCTTTTCATGTAGGAAAGGTGTTTGACCCGCCCGACTGTTTTAGTTGTCCTCTGTACTTTCTCCAGCCAACCAAAATGATCCATTTTGAGCATCTATAATTGGACACAGTACTCTAAGAACACAATCCTAGCCTGGAGTTAGGCCAGCACAGTTATAGCAAAGTTTGGCCAGCACCAAACTTTATAGTGATAAAGCATGTTTGGTCCATTCTCAGAGAGGCCAGCACTCAGGTGTGTGCCATCTCCCCTGACTCCAACAGTGGTCCAAACATACTTTACCGTGTCCCTTGTGCCTTCCAAACTTTGTTGGCCTAACTGTGCCAGCCTAACTCCAGGTTAGGATTGTGCTCTAAATGCTCTAAATGTGGTCACATCAATTGATAAATGGCATGATACTCATTGTTCCCCCATGGTAACAGTACCCTTTCCTAATATCTCTAACACTGTCCCTCGTAGCTTACTGAACTGATAGCGGGAGGCTTCCACTGTAGTCCCAATAATTTTTTTGTTCTTCGTTATCATATATCATTTTGATTCCATGAGTGAAGATTTGTTTTTTCCTGGTCATATGGCCTTATACCTACGGTTCAATTCAAATATCTTTATTGGCATAAATTAGACATACAGAAATGGAAACTCAATGTCCAGCTTGTTGCCCAGTCATCCAATTTGGAGATCTCTTCCTGGCACTTTCACAGTGTGCCATTTGTGATCAGAGACTGGACTACATGACTTCCAAAGCCATAGTTAGAGTGGGGAGCAGTGCCTCTCACTGTTTCTTGGGGGAAGGGGGAGATGGTTTAAGCTTGGTGTGATTGTGGCAGACATGTTTGTGCTCTGCAACATGGCTCAGCTGAAATCCACAATCCAAGCTGTGCCTTTCTTTGAACAGGAAGACGAGGAAGGCGGCGTTATCTGACCGTGCTTTAGAAGGAACCCCTTAGTAGCATTTTTATCCCTGTACTTTCAGGGAGCTCAAGCAGCGAGCCGTCGAGCAGCCAGAGGAGCCCAGGTTCCAGATTCATGACTACATCGAGTCACAGAAGAAGAGGACTAGCTGCTGTGCCTTCCTTTGAGGGACGAGGATGCCAGGGCAGCCTGAAGAACCCAGTGCCAAGAAAAGAGGTCAAAAAGCAGACTGACGCAGCGGGCCAGCAGGAAGGAAACTGTACTGGGAAGCTTCTCCAAAGACGATACTTTTTCAGAGGATATTGCTCATAGATTTTAAATAAGAAATAGGTCATGGCTGGCCTTGGGGTGAGAGTGTTGGGTGTGCACATGCACTTCTGTAGAGGTGTGTGCATGTGGGTTTGTGTCTGTGTGAATGCACAGATGTGTGTTAGGTGTTATTACAAAGGCCAAATTCAAGTTCAGAATTGACCATCTTATGCTTAAAAATGGAGGTGGTCCAGCTTTGTCAAATACAGTATTGCCCATGCCTGGTCTTTAAAGGTGGGAAAGGATTGGCTTTTTCAGAACAAGCCAATTTCCCTTTATCTACCAGATTAGTGCTACCCTGTGCCATCTACAGAGACACAGAGTACAATCGTAAACTGTAGTTAGGCCGGCATAAGCTAAGCCGGCAGTTTGGCCAGCACAAGGGCCACCATACAGCGTGTTTAAACTACTCTTGGACTCAGGGAGGATGGCCCACATCTGTGTGCTGGCCTCTCTAACTCTGAGAGTGGTCCAAACATACTTTACGGTGGCCCTTGTGCTGGCCAAACTTTGCTGGCCTAACCGTGCCGGCCTAACTCAAGTTTAGGATTGTGCCCACAGTCTGTCAGGGATGGCTGTATAACCCACCTCCCCTAAAGGCCACTAAAACTGGGTTAGGTTAGCCTCTGCTGCAGAAGCTGGGCCTACATGAAAGACTATCCTGTAGCAAAATCCAGAGGTTTCACCAGGCTGAAGAGTTAATTTAATAGCAGTAACATGACTTGAGGAAAAGAAAAAGAAAAAACAATAACAACCCTTTTTCTTGCCCAAAAAGGTGATGCTTTATGTGATAAAATGAAATTAGCAGGAATATTCAGTAAAGAAAAAGTAGAGACATTTCCTTTTGGCCTTTGCCTCTTTTCCTGCTTCCCACACCCAAAGATCCTGTAGCCTGGGCTGCCTTCCTTTCCCTCCCTTCCTCCCTCTGCCCCAAGGAAAGGACCAAGGGATCCAAGTATTATTCCTAGTGCCTGTTGCATCAGGAGAACGCTGCTGACTGCAATTAGTTCAGAGGGAGATCACTGTATATTTTTTCTGACTATATATATAAAAAAAAAAGTTTTAGAAAGCCGACGCTTATTCTTTATGTCAAACCAAATATTTCTGGGAAAAGAAAGCCTAGTTTTCTCCAAGATGGAAAACCAAGTTGGCCCAGGTTATCCCATAACTCCAGATAGTGAGGACTCCAAATGTACAGTTAATATCTGGGTTTGTGTACTTGTGGGGGGGGGGGGGCTAGGATATGGTAAAGTGCTTGCCCCGTCCCCAACTCTTCCACTTACAGCAGGGTTGGAGAAGCAGCAAGCATCCCTTATCGTAGCACCATCCAAGCAGCAAGGATAAGCCCTGGGGCATTTTGTTTGGTCTGGAGCTTTATCTATCCACATAAACATCTTCTACGAATCCAGACCATTCCGTGAGATTTCTTTACAGAAGTAAAATCGTATCTCCCATTGGTGTGATGCAGTAGTGCTTGAGGGAATTGTGTCACTTTGGATAAGAAGAAAACAATGCTGCTCCAGTCTGTATTTCTTCGATGGCCAGCAGAGGTAGCAAATCCATTCAAACCAACAGGAGCAAGTAGGGAGACTGTTACAAACATTTGAAAAATGATCAGGTTTACTCTGAAGTAGGTTCCATTGAATTCCATGGGGCGTATTGCTAAGTAAATGGTTTGCAGGTAGGATTGATTTCAATAGGACTTGCGTGCTTAACTTAGATGGCACACATTCTCTGTGTGTGCATGCGCGTGTGTGTTCATGCAGCTGATCTGTCTTTGTTACAGTCATATTTCTCTACCTCGCCTTGCTGGAAATTCATGGCTGGTGATGTGCATTTGGATTCATGTGGCACAAGTTGTGCAAGCCATGAATTTCCAGCTTCCATCATAAAGCACATATTATAACAGAAACCTCTTTTGCATCTCTACATGGTAAAGAACTCATGCACAAGGACCTCTTGCGTGCGGCATTCCCTTAGCAAAGTCCTGCCCTTTTGATCTCTGAATTAGAGAGGTGGAAGTCAGTCTTACTGATCACCCCAATGCATTTGTGAGTTGACTTGATGGGCAGCGCAATCCTGTAACCTGCGCAGTGTTGGCGTAACAGGGTTGCGTCAACGCTGCGCACTTAGGGCCGACGCATGAGAGCCGATTGGCACCCCCGCGTCGGCACTAAGGCCACACTGAGCCCACGCTGTGCCTCCCTTGCACTGGCTGAAGTTGGGGGAAAGAAGGGGCATATCTGGTGGCAGTCACACACACAAAATCTTATTCCCCATTTTGCTTCCTGCTCACCCTACCTCGTGGCTGTCCTCAGACTTCTGCCAGACTGGTGCTCTGCTGGAGGGCCTGCCGCCACTGCCTCCCTCCCTTCGGCCATTGGAGCGTGGGGGCAAGACCTTACCAAGCCTGGCATGCCTTTATTGTGGCCTGTGCTGCCAACAGGGGGGGGGGGGAGGCCCTGGGTTGCTGCTGCTGCTGCTACCTTAGGAAAGCCTGTTGGCCAGGATTCTGGCCGCGTCGGCATTGGGCATGTGGGGTGAGTGGAGCCCCAGACCAGATCCCAGACACTCACCTCCTGTGGTCTGTCTGCTCCGCACCACCTGTGTTGGCATGGCTGCCTGCTATAATGTGCCAGGGGATAGGCTTGGGCAGTAAATCAGCCAACCTGGCGCTTTGTGATTAAGGACTTGAATGCCCTGTGAACCTGCAGGGTAGCATTAATTGTGTGGCAGCCCAAATGTGAGGGGACTTGTGCATACATGGTGTATTCATGGCCTCAGTTGCGTGGCTGGTGAAGTATAGTAGCATTCACATTGACCCATGACTGACGACAGACTCAGCAAACGTACCTTTGCAAGAAATGACCGTCTCCTCTCTGTGACAAAGTTTCTTCCCAACAATACCAACAGCGCCAGTGTCAGGATTTGGGGGGTCCTCAGGTGAGCCACTCTCTCTAAGGCCCTGAGGCCCCCTGTAGCCTGGAAAAGATAAGTAGGCAAGCCAGGAATTCTCTAGGCTGGTTGTTCTCAAACTTTTTAGCATCCAGTTTCACTTTATCAGCCTGTTCAAGCTTCTGTGGCTGTAATGGCGATTGTGGGCAGCAGTGTTCCCCCCCCTCCTAGTAGCAAGCCGTTTAACCCTTGATGCACATAGTCAAATCTACCCTGTCAGTTTCACAACCCACCCAAAATTGGGTTGTGACTCTCTGGGAGGCTACGGACCCAGAGTTTGAGAACTGTTGTTCTACGCTGGGGACTATGAGGCCTTCGCTGATCTAGGAATCCTGCAAAAGGCCCAACTTCATCATCCTTTGGAGCCCTGAACACCAGTTCAGTCTTTAATTAAGGACTGGCAAAACGGACTTTGCACTGAAATGCTTTCAAGTAATAAAAGCTGTAAATATGTCAGGGAAAAAGCACAAACTTCACCACAGAGGCACTGGAAAGAAGGGAGTGTTATTGTTCTCTGTCTTAGGGCTGCTTTTGCATGGCCTTTTTTCTAATCCAAGATTAACCTCAGTTTGTAATGTCTGTAACAGAGTACAAGTATCTGTTTAGCAGTGTGTGCATCGATCAGGGCATATCTGGCCTGTGTAACTTGTGACCCACCAAGTCAAATTCAGCCTACCAACTATACAGTGTGACCTGCAAGGTGCTTGACAAAACAGGCTCTCTGCTGGGCTGCAAATGCATGGCTGCCAGGCTGTACTTGGCTTGACAGGTCAGAAGCTGTGTAGCCTGATGTTAGACACCTCCATAATAGTGCACTGTGCACATATTACAATAGAAACCTCTTTCCAGTTAAATGGATGAGGAAACCAGACCTGAGGAAAAACTAATGGATCTTAGAAAACCACTGCCAGCTGGAGGAGACAATACTGGGCCAGATGGACCAATGGTCTGGCATAAGAGTTGTATCTTCATAGCTTAATTATATATGTTTCTTCTGCAGTGGCAGGGACCATCCCTTTGCCTAGGCCCTCATTCAGGGCAGGAAGAAATAATGTCTCTTGGAATGATTAAAACGTACAACATTCTTATTCTCTGTTGTCCACTTCAAGGTTGATGGCCTAGTTATCTCAATGGGTGAGTAATATTCAAATTTGTGGCTCTAACCTGGAGCAGCAATGATATTTAAAAGCTCCCTGCTTTGCTTTTGGGTTGCCTTACCTTTCTGTATATTTGCAAAATGTAAATCCTACCTGTTTTTGCTGGTTGTCAGAGTCACCAGAAAACAAAGTGAAATCAGAGAATATGCAATACGGTTTGACTGCACAATATACTCAGTGTGGTGTCCTGATCGAGCAAAATAGATGTGGCTGGTTGGGAATTTGAACCTGGATCTTCCAGCTCACTTACAACCACTACACCATGCTCAGTGGATAGATGAAACTCTACATATGTGATCATTCTCAGGACAACAGTCCGATCCTATCCCCCACCATGCTGAAGCATACAGGCATGCCATGGAGGTGGAGGTGCAGCATGAATCCTATGCTGCATGCTGTGGTGGAGGTGGAGCTAGGCCGTCTGATGGCCTATGTGTCTCCATGGGCTGGCATAGGAGATCTAGATGGCAGGGAGGGTAGGATCTGGTGTTAATGTACCCACCCCTTCCCTCTCCCAATACACCCCTTGTTCCTTCTTTGAATTGAATTGGGTTAGAGCCTCCAGGTTAGAGCCCCTTCCTCGCTCATGGCCCACACCCACTACCAACTTACCACAGCCAGTGGAGTCTCAGACCTGCTGTTGTGCTTGCTGTGCAGCTTGCAATTGGGGGTAGCAGCCTAGCAGTTTCATGCTACTGAAGAGTGCTGGGAAAGTTCTGGCAGTGCCTGGTGTCCAAACAATTGGGCCCTAACAAGACAATCCTATGCATGTCTACTCAGCAACGGCCAAGTCTCATTGGATTTCCTGAGACCTACTACCAGGAAAATGTATATAATATTGCAACCCGAATTGCTACTGATTCATATAACAGCAGCAGTCATGGCCAATTCCCACGTTTCTTTCGGCATGGCAAAACAGGGAGTGACTCAGCTTGCACTGTCGATGTTCCGCTTATGGAGAAGCAGTTGTGCAACTGCTTCACGATGATGTTGCCACACTGCAGTTCAAAGCACACGCCTTTAGCATTGCCACAGTCAACCCACTGTCAGAAACTGAACAATGATACACAAGCAAGTGTGGTGAGCTGAGATCTGGCGATGCCGCAAAGTTGTTATTTGGCCTTTTCACTCCAAGTTCAACCACACTGCAGATGAATCATCCAATTCTGCGGCCTGTCCATAGGGGTGCTTGAACTGGCCCTTTTTTAACCTGTTGCTTTTGCGGTATAGCTTTTCAAAAGTGGTAAATAAGGCTAACCAAGACACGCATTTAAAAGTTGCTACATTTATTGCTATTAATTGTAACCTACAGTACTATTAAATAATCCTTACTTTGCTCAGCCTCTCAGAACCTCTATGCAAATCCCAGTTGACATTATTACGTGGCTGTACTGAATTCTTCCCATGAAAATAATAGGTGCAAAATAGGAAGAGGCAACTACTCAGATTTGGCTATGTAAGGATGGCATATAGCCAAATCAGAGGAAGCACAGGAAGTATTAAATTCCATGTGAATAAACTCCCTGACGGCACTAAGTGGCAGTGCTTCTTGCCGTCACTCTAATGGACAGACACGTTCATGCTGTTTTCATGCCTTCTGAACCTGAAATTCTGAATACTGTGTGCAATTCACTGGGTATGAATTTTTTCTCAAGACATCCCTATACCTTTTCAGCTCAGCATATGTTATTACAGGTAGATTACCCCTTATCTGGACATCCGAAACGGACTATTCCAAAATGCAGACATTTTTGTCCAAGACTTGTTTTCTGTAGTGTGAACACTAGAAGGTCTTGTGCTCATTCCCACATACAGTGCAGGCACAGGCTGTAAATTCTATTCTCTGCTCTGTGGTGTGTACCTGTATAATCATAGTTGAAAAATGTCAAAGAGGGCAGCAGACACCCATATGGGTAACAGTGAAAAGAGTAAGAGGAAGCATTTCCAAATTCCAGACAAATCCGAAACCACACACCTTCCCGTCCCAAGCAGTCCAGATAAGGGATCGACCGACCGATCGACCAACAGTATTTACATACCACTTTTCAACACAAAGTTCACAAAGCAATTTACAGGCTAATAATAATAAAGTTGAATGGCTCCCTGTCCCAAAAGGGCTTGCAATCTAAAAAAAAAATGTGGAACACCACCAGCAACAGCCACTAGAAAAGACACTGTGCTGGGGTGAAGAGGGACAAATACTCTCCCCCTGCTAAATATAAGAGGAGCACCACTTGAAAAAGTGCCTATTGCCCAGTTAACAGGTTGCTAACTAGCAGAGGGTGCTAAGGGATAACCAACCTGTACTTCATGACTGCAGTTTTGCTATTGACTGATATGAGGAATTGAAGGCCACCTGATGAAACTATCAGCCAGTGTATGCTTACTTGTTGGTGAGGGCCAAATCCTATCCAAATTTCCAGCACTGGTGCAGCCATGCCAACGGGGCATGCACTGCATCCTGCAGTAGGATGGCAGTCATGGAGACCTCCTCCAGGTAAGGAAACATTTGTTTCTTTTCCTTGGGACTTCATTGTGGCTGCACTGGCACTGGAAAGTTGGATAGGTTTGGTCCCTCAGTCCCACAGAGCTCATTGGCGATTGCTCCCATGTAATTGTGCATAGCAATGCAGTCTTGTGACTAGGATTAAATTTTAACCCAGCATTTAGTACCTCTGACACTCCGTCTATTGGACTGCACTGTACGGTTTTGTGCTTCCAGAATCCAGATTCACGTCTGTTCTCACTACATTAACAGCAGAACTGCCACCATCACATTAAATAGAGCATCAGGTCCTTCTTAGTTGTCAAAAGCAACTCTGGCTCCCCACATTATAATTTTAAAGGTAAAGGTTTCCCCATGACCGAATGGTCTAGTTGTGACCGACTGTAGGGGGCGGTGCTCATCTCCGTTTCTAAGCCTGTACAGCCGGCGTTTGTCCGAGGACAAGCTTCCGTGGTCATGTGGCCGGCATGACTATACGCCGTAGCGCACGGAACGCCATTACCTTCCCACCAAAGTGGTCCCTATTTATCTACTCGCATTTTTATATGCTTTCGAACTGTTAGGTTGGCAGGAGCTGGGACAAGCGACGGGAGCTCACTCTGTTGAACTGCCAACCTTCCAGTCAGCAGCCCAGTGGTTTAACCTGCAGCGCCACCATGCTATATTGTTGTTGGCTATAAAACCAACATTTTTTTTTTGCTGATTCATTCATTCCATTTATACTCCATGTTCCTCCCAAATGGACACCTAAAGCAGCTTACAAAATATAAAACACAATACAAAAATGATTAAAACATAACATAAACTAGATACACGTAAAAGGACACGATTTTAAAAGTTTTTATAAATATTAAAAAGCAATGTAAAAGCAACCTACTTTAAAAATTCTTGGCTTATAGAGTTCCAGTTTACGTCCCTGTTAGTTATAGAGTAAAACATCTCATATGCTCATATCAGACCCAGTGGCAGTCCTACCATTATGAAGGGGGGGGGCAATACCCCAGGGGCCATGCTGGTGGAATGGGAGAAGGGTGGTGACAAAATGGCTCACCTCTCACAGAGTTGAGCCGGGCGAGCAGAAATTGGCCCACCCGCTGCCCCTTGCCCCTGTCCGGCTCTAGCATGGAGCTTGGTAGGGCGGAGCAGCGCAAGGGGCGGGGAGCCAGCGCAGGGGGCGGCACTCCTTCTTTGCTCTGGGTGCGTAACTGATCGGACCAGCTCATCTGGTCCTGGGGCTTATTCTACTGTTGCAATATTTGCACCCAGATTATTTCCTGTTCTTGATCAATCTGTTGTAACATCCAATAACACCGTTTGTCTTGGCTGCTGTTTACGGATTTCCGGTTGCAAGTTTACAGAATTAAAACTTCAGTATGCTGGAGAGCAAGTATGTCTGTCTGATTCCTCAAGGAAATGACTTAGTATGGGTTTTTAGGCTGCAATCAAAATTCAGGGGTGGGGGTGGGGATTACACACTATGATCCAATGCAGGTTTACTTAGCAGTTGAATGGGAATGGTATGAGTTCATGGAGGCATATGTTTACACCCAGATACAGCCTATTAGGTTCAATGGGAATTACTTCCGAATAATAATTTATAGAATTGACAGCACAATCCTCTGCATGCCGACTTAGAAGTAAGCCCTATTGTGTTCAATAGGGCTTATTCCCAAGAAAATGAGCATAGGATTGCAGCCTGAGTTGCACACATCCTATCAAACTCTTTTGCACTTTGCTAAGGAAATTAATTGCTTTAATTAAAGGTACAGTTGCTCATTACTAGCACTTGCCCGCCCACACTGAAGGGACTGACACCGCACCATTTCATAGCCAAATTAAAAGTGACTAAATAACTATGACGTTGTGTGAATTTTCCATAAAAAGAAAGTGAACCATTTCATAAAGAAGGGCTAGGTGTGAAAATAGCCTTGCTTCCAAGCAAACATGCCTGGGACTGGAATGATAAGAGAGAAGTTGCTCCTGGTTGGGATTTGCATTGCTGGGCTCAGTGGGTGTGGGAGAGGCCGGGTGCACAACGCACCCTAAGTCATAAGGATCAGGGTTTGACCAGATGCTTCATAGTCCAAAGGTAAAAAAGAGAAGAGTAAACATGGCCTGTTAAATTAAAACCAACTCCTCCTCCTGCTGTTTTTCCTCATACTGCAGCGTCCAGCATTCTCCAAATATCTTCATCATCCCACCAATTGAATTAGTGCTTCCTCTGCTGGGCTGATGGGAGGGGGGGGGAAATGTTGGCAGTGGTTCTTTAAAATGTCTGTTTGTTATACATCTGAAGTCCTGATCCTTTTAGAACTTAACTACAGCTATTAATGATCCTTGTACAAGTTTCCAGAAAGGGAACTGGTTATACTTAAAGTATTATGAACTATTCATTAATAACAATAATTGATCTGTTTTTCCACTGGAGGTAGCTAGTTCCAGGCATATCACTGGTGCCGATTACTGAAAGAAACACTTAACTTGGTTTCTTGCGCTTTAATGAGTTTCACTCCCCTCTGTTACAGCTGGTGTGTCTGGTCATGTTTTCATTTCCTCATTCAGAGGGACAATGTTTCTGATTAAACACCACCTTGTACCAAACACATCATGGTTTGGAGGAATTTAAAACCATATTGCTCTTCACTTGACATGTGTGTTTGTGGATTCATGATGCTGGAAAACAACACATAGCTAAAAAACCAATGGTCTGATGTGCTGCGCAGCCCAGGGCCGGCTTTAAGCCAATGTGGCCCATGTCGTCACATCAGGTCACATCAGGCCCCACGCTTCAGGGGGCCCCACACTAGCAGAGTGAGCATATTGCCTATGGCTGCAGCTGGGATCTCTGTGGGCTGTAAGTCAGTGGGGTGAGCACAGCAGCTTTACCTTGGTCTCTCCCACCTGCCTCTCCAACAGCCCAAGATGGGCCACCTGGAAGCAGTTGGCGGTGATGTTATGATATCACCACCACCAACTACTTCCACATGCCATGCTTTGCACGCGGCACAAACAGCACTCTTCTTGGTGAGTGCCCCCCCCCCGCAGGGGGGCCCTCACAGGAATGCCCCACATTGGGCCCCGCTGCTGCTAGAGCCGGCCCTGGTGCAGCCATCAGCAGGTGAAACTTTTTTGCAGCATGGAGATAAATGTTGCTGTCGGCTTATTTCAGTGCATCAAAAGCTGCTGTTAAAGGCTTGGCTCTAGGTGGCAGCTGACAACCTTAGTGGGGTACCTCTAGTTTTAATTCACAAAAAGTGGCCTTCTCTGTAAGCAATTACAGTCTGATAGGTATGTTTAGCATTTTGCATATGTCCCTAAAAATGTAAATTTTATGATGCTTCCCCAGTGATTACAAGGCTCACGGGGACTTTTTAAAGAAAGGACCTCCATTCAGTGTCTTAAAGGCTTATTGCCTTTGAATTCTTATGGGTTTCCATTCAGCGACAGCATTCTTCTGTGTCCAGCAGATGTTGCTGTTATAATAGAAGGAAAGGGTTGAAGCAGGCACTAATATCTCACACCTTTGAAACCAAACTAACCATTCAAGCATCCCAAAGCCATAAGAAAATTCCCTCTGACTTGCGTGATTCTCTCACCAAGTTTGCCAACTACTGTCTGCTCATCACACATTTGGGGATTTCCATGGGGCACATGGTCTCATCTCAGTGTGACAAACTTTCCAGCACACCAGACAACTATTCAAGGGGTAGGAGCCCTGTCCTTGGCACCTGGTTCTGCTACCCACATTCATTCATAGTATTCACATTTTATATTATACTTCGTGCAAGGAGCTCAGGGTGAGAGCGGCGCTTCTGTGCTTTTGGGTATTGTAATTAAAGAAATGTGCTCTGTATCAAGTTCATATCTCTGTATCAAATCCACATGTTCAAGAACCTTGTCCCTTCTGTCACCCCTTGAGCTTTGCACATAGTGAACTCAGCACATAAAGTGACAATTTAAACTGCTGACTGAACAAATGACCTTTTGCTAGGGCAAGTTAAATAATAAACCACAGACCTAGCTAAGTCTGGTCCAGACTTTTGCTGAAGCAGTAAACAAGTATAACCAGCGGCGTCATGCAGCCGGAACACTGGGAGGGACGAACGGGTGAGCGGCAGCCCGCCCGTAGCGTCATGCTCCGTTTCACGCTCCGTTTCGCGGGGGCGGGGAAGCCGGCGAAACGGAGCATGACGCTATGGGCAGGTTGCCGCTCACCCGTTCATCCCTCCCAGCATTCCGGCTGCATGACGCCGCTGAGTATAACCTATGTAATGCAAAATACTGAACTGTTATGTACTGTGCTAAATATGGTAAAATGTTAAGACAATCATCACTCATGGGAGGCAACTCCAGGAAGTTGGGATTTTATAAAAAGAGGAACTTCTCACTGTGGAGTGTCTCTGAAAGCTTTGGAGAACAATCCTTTTCAGACACCCAGCTGTGCGCAGGCTGAAATAAAAGCTTCTTGACTTTTGCAAAGATCCAAGTATGTTTTCATGGATGAGGGTGCCTAACAGGGGTACCTAACAAGGGTGGTGTGCATGATTCCTTCCTTTCTTTTGCCATCGATTTTTACATGACATTTGTATTTTCGTTTTCAGGTTTTTTGGCCATAACATTTGATGAATGAATATGTAACACTCAGTGGTGTCATTCAAATGATTTAGGAACAGGAACTCACTTTTGATTGGCACTTGTCGGGAACCCAGAACCAGCCACGGAGCCCGTTAGGATCCAGAACGCCCGTTCTGGTCCGTTCCCCCTGAATGACATCACTGGTTACACTCCAGTTTGTTTCATTGCATTCTGCATGAAATTCCACATTGAATGGTAGATAACATGGCAGTATTATTCCTCAAAACTGTGATTTTAACAAACCACAGTTTTTACATGACAATTGTATTTTTGTTTTCTTGGTTTGTTGGCCAGAACATTTGACAGAGTAAGGATATTACACTCTGGTTTGTTTCATTGCACTCTGCATTAAATTACTTTTCCAAAGATATATAACATGATTGTATTAGTTGTAATTACCAAGGTTTTTACCTTTTTGACCACTAGTGTCAAGCTCAGCTTGTTGCCGCTCTAAAGCTTTTTGCCTGGTGCAATTGCACCCTCCTGCACTTCTTTAGCTACATCCCTGACCCAAACAAACAAGTAAGTAAGTACAAGACTGGGGATCCTCCCGCCTCCTGAGACTGTATCTGCCTACCCTACCCCTGCCACGCCTTTCCACCACTGTTCATTGTAACCAAATAGTCTCATTAGAGTAAACAGAGTTACCTTGAGCCTGGCTCTAGTGCTAAGTGCAATTGCAACTAGTGCAATTGCTATGAACCTGAGCAGGACTGGGACACAATCTCCTAGTACCTGAAGGAGTATACCAGATGCCTCTCCTTTGACCTGGTTGTGCTCTGGTCCAGTGGTCTTCAATCTTTTTCATTCCCGTAAATTCTCATGACCCCATAACCGAGGCTTCACAACCCCATTGGGGTCCCAACCCCAAGGCTGAAGAACACTGTTCTAGGGCAACATTTCCTGTTCATGATTTTGTCAGTACTATTTTCTAAATCTGCTTCCCTATTTTTAAAAACAGGACAATTTTTAACTGATTAAAAACTTTAAAGCTGATTGATCTAACTGATCAATCAATGATCTGTTGCAGTCCTATACTTCCCCCCACTTACGACAATCTTTGGAACATTAACTCTGTTGGGCTTGCTTGCATACTTCCCTGTTTAAATTCAAAATCCTTAGATCAGGGTCATGAACATATCATTGTTCAGGCTCTCTCCCTCTGCTCTCCTTCCTTGCACAAGTTGCCTTTTGCTTGATGCTTAGTCAGCTTAATAATACAATGTGTTGCTGTCGTAAATTCTTTCTCTTAAGCCTAGAAACAAGCATGCATGTTCAAAACAGCAAATTAATATCTACAATGACTTTACTTTTGGCAAGTATGCAGGGTAAGCAAACACAGCTTCTCCAGAAAATCTGCTGCCTCTAAGCAAAATTTCTGTATCTTCCTAGCCTAGCTCATCACATAAAGGGAAATGTAAATACACACCATATGGACAGTGCAAAAGTCATCAAAAACAGACTTATGTTTACTCCAGTCACACTCAAAATTTATATTGTCTTTTTCTATCAGATCTATGAGCCCCTGCTAACTGGGCAAAAACACATCTTTTTAAAGTGGTGATTCTCTTGTACCTAACGGGGCATGGGGGGGGGGAGAAACCAACTGCTCCCATGCAGCATAGCTCTTCCCAACACTGTGAGGCACAAAAGGGGAGTGCCATAAGTTGGCTAACCCACAAATGTAACATGTAAAGTAGAAAACACCGTCTCATAGAGCCTCTGTTGAAATAGGAGTAGATTCTCTGTGGAGATGTTGTAAGAGCAGATGCAAAGGCTACTACACTACACAGCTGTGATGAGATGACAGTCGCTTCTGGGAAAGCTTCTCAATGTGGTTTTCAACCCAGCTGATTCCCCAAACCTGATCATTTTTTCTCATGACTCTGAGTAGACCTGCCTGTGTGAGGAACAGTTAACAAAACCTGGTTTCTGGGCCTGGGGGTGTAGTGATGCTTTTGCATGCTTCTGCATGCTGCACCATGCGAATTTGCCCCTTTTGAGGCTTTCCTCTGTGGCTGCAGTGCCCCCCCTCCTTGTCCAAACTTGGTGAACTTTCTCCCTGCCACTCAAGGGACCCCCCTCTGAGAAAAACAGCTGCCAGAATGTGCTGGGCAGTTTTCTTAGCCAGGGAGGGGCACTTTTGCATGTTTTTTGCCTGATTTTAGCCCCTTTTGAGGCTGCCCTCTGTGGCTGCAGTGCCCCCCCTCCTTGTCCAAACTTGGTGAACTTTTTCCCTGCCACTCAAGGGACCCCCCTCTGAGAAAACCAGCTGCCAGAACTGCGGTTGGCCAGTTTCTGAGCTTGGCAGTGCCA
>JAJKFI010000048.1:3089762-3139029 GCA_029204185.1 Lerista edwardsae
CAGCTGCCAGAACTGCGGTTGGCCAGTTTCTGAGCTTGGCAGTGCCACTTTTGCGCGATTATGGCCCATTTTTGCCCATTTTGAGGCTGCCATCTTGGAAATGACCCAGTTATGGTACTCTGACTTTGGAGGATTCTCTTTCCTGCCACTCAAGGGACCCACCTCTGAGAAAAACAGCTGCCAGAACTGCGGTTGGACGTTTTTTGGGCTTGGGACGGGCACTTTTGCGTGTTTTTTGCCCATTTTGAGGCTGCCATCTTGGAAATGACCCAGTTCTGGTACTCTGACTGTAGGGGATTTTCTTTCCTGCCAATACGCACACCTCATACTGTCAAAAACAGTTGAGAAACCTTCTGGCCTTATTGTTTGCGATTGAAATGCTATCCGTAGCGGACTATAAGAAAAAGCCTTGCAGTTATCAAGCACACTGAGGGCTCAATCCTGTCCAACTTTCCAGTGCCAATGCAGCTCCAAGGTAAGAGAACAAACACTCCCTTACCTTGAGCAGGCCTCTGTGACCACCCCCACCCACTGCAGGATGCACTGCATGCCCCATTGGCATGGCTGCATCAGCCCTGGAAAGCTGGTTAGGACTGCGCCCTGAATCAGCATGCTCAATATGAGCCAGTTATATCATACAGCAACTATGCTAATTCTGTCCAAGTGTACAAGCAGGACCAGCACGGGTGATACAACAATAATAGTGTCAAACTCACATCCTAGGAAATCCTTTTCCTTTTGAGCAATACAACTCCATTGACATTGGATAGTTGTTGTCTCCAAGGTCCCGTAGATGACACAGCTTGTGCTGTACTCCTCAGATTGCTTGGTATGTGGGTGGTGGGTGTAGTTTGTAGCTAGGCTCCCTGGCAAAGCACGCTCCAGTCATTCTTCCCACTTCCCTGCCCTCTCTTTCGGATTGTGGGGAGAAACAGCCTTTAGTTTCCATGCCAGATTACTGAGAGCCGATTTATGCAACTTTTTTTTTTTACCATGCTGTGTCCAGCATAGTGATTTCCTAACAATTTTGGAATGCTGGCACCGGTCTTGGACATGTCCAGCCTGTAAGCCACCATGTGCTGAAAAATCTAGAAAATTTTGGCTAAACCAGGATGTGCTGCTGACCATGATCTTTGCACCATTAACAAGGTAGGTTCAATAACATGTTCAGAAATCCAATTTTAAAATGCAAACAAGGATCCACACACAGTGCAGACCTCCTGGAGTGTGGAGACCTATTGTGTTGAATCCAAGGACGTTTAATCAGCAGTTGGCTTAAACTCTCTAAATATCTGAGGCAGAGCCCCCAAAGCCCTGCCTTTACTTGATGATGCATCAGCTTATGCTCCTCCCACTATCTGGCACTAGATGCACTCTAGCCCCCCTTCCCTTCTGCTCTGTTTCCCTCCTCCAATCCAGGGGGTGGGAGAAGCAGCATTAGAGCTGAGTGGACAGAGAGGTGGGTACCTCCCCGCTATCAACCTGTTATTTGAAGTGACCACTCCAGTTGGCCATGTGGTGGATAGAGAGGCGCTGCTCTTGAAACGCTATTTAATAGGTGTACATATAAGGCAGGATACATGTGTTTGCAAACAAAGGTGCACTCATCAGGCCAATGGCGTACCTAGAGGGGGTTCACAGCCCTAAGTTTTGCAGGCAGTTGCTCCCCCTTCTCTTCGGAGCCGTTCCTGGCCAACATAGCCTCCATTTTAGCCTCGTGGCTGGGAATAAGAGGGAGTGGCTGCTTGCAAAACATAGGGCTGTGATCCCCCTCTAGGTACGCCTCTGCACCAGGAGGTCAGAGATGGCTAATGGGGGAAGGGGCATATGGCGTACCCGAATTTATCTTGCCTAATGAGCATCAGGCCTTATCAGGGGCGGTTCTAATCAGAACCGCGCCCATGGCAGGGACTAACAGGGCGTCCCCCCGCCACTGCGGGGTGTGGCTTCCCTCCTGGCTCGGAGGGCGGGGAGTAGCCGCTGCGCCCTCCGAGCCAAGAGGGAAGCTGCTGGGGCGCGCACTCCGGGGCGGGGGTTTAAAGTGCCCCGGCAGACAGGGCGGGGAGCGAGCCGCCGGGGCGCTCTCCGGGGCGGGGGTTTAAAGTGCGCTTTAAACCCCCGCCCCGGAGAGCGCAGCGCCCGCTCCCCGCTCTTTCTGCCGGGGCGTGCGGGCCCTTGAAAGTGCTCACACGTCCCGGCGGACAGGCGCGGAGCGAGCCGCTGGGGCACGCACTCCGAGCCGGAGGTTTAAAGCCCCCCGCTCGGACTGCAAAGCGCCCGCTCCCCGCCCTGTCTGCCGGGGTGCGCGGGCACTTTAAAGTGCTCGCACGTCCCGGCAGACAGGCGAGGAGCGAGCTGCCGGGGCGCGTTCTGTTTGCGCCTGCCGGCTAATTTAGCCAGCAGGCGCGAACAGAACGCGCCGCCGCCTAGCGCCCTGCCCCCTTTGAGAAGCGGGAGGGGCGCCGGGTGGCAGCGCCGCGTTCTCCTCGCTCTGGCTGGGCCAGCCGGAGCGAGGAGAATGCGGCGCAGGGTCTGGGCAGGAGCGGGCGGGCCGTGGGCGCCATTTTGGGGGGGCGGGCGCCAAGCGAATGGTGCCCCCCCTGCAAGATGGTGCCCATGGCTCGTGCCACCCCCTGCCACACCCTAGAAACGCCCCTGGGCCTTATGCTGTTGATTCGGGAGGCACAGTGTACCAGTTGGAACTCCTCCTATTGCTGCTTCCTGGACAGTGCTGCTGTGTCAGAAAATCTTGCGGGCTAGTGTCTTGCACAAGGCCACTCAACGACTCCGTGGCTGAGCAGATTACACAAACCTACAATCAAAGCGCAACAAAAAGGTTACTGTCTTCTTAGGACCGAACAGGACTGACTCCGCCTGTTAGTTAACCTCCTCGTGGAAAAAGCGAGGGCAGGGCACCTCCGTTTGCTGAGAATACCATAACAATGCGACATCTGCAGTGTTGATTATTCGTATCTTTTGAATCTCGCTCGATTCAGGCCCATTGCCTTCCCTGGGGGGAAAAAAGTGCCCGACTGAACACAAGTTTCATTTTTGCTACTTCGCAACATTCTGGCTTCTTGGTAGAGAAAAAAAAAGACAGAGCGTCTTTGTACTCCTTAAGACAAGACAACCAATAAAGGAGGAGGAGGCGGGGCAGCCTCTTTTATATTTGCATATTCCCGCCCTTCGAGTCGATTTTGTCCTCGGAGGGGCGTGTTCAGTGCTTCTCAATTCCTGGTTCTCGCGAATCGTATTGGTCCAACGATGTCCTTCGGGAATTGTGCCCGCCCCCTTGATAAAATGCCGATGACAGATTCTGGAGCGCTCAGACCCCGGACAAGGCGGTGGTAGGCGGAGTATTTGCTGCTTGTTATATTTGTTTAGTCGTAGCCTATTACTCTTGGATCGTTCCGGTCCCGCCCCGGGAACACCTGCTGCTCCAAAGCGCGCAGCCGGAGCCCTCCAGGCCTTACCCCTCCTGGGACTTCCATCTTCTTATTAACTTATCGCGCTGCTTGAGTGCCGTCGAGTTTCCCGGGACGTTTGATTGTCCTCAGGAGAAACATGAACAACGGGGGAGGGCACGAGGAGCCGCAGCAGCTCTTGCCGCGACTGTGCTGCCCGGAGAAAGGGCCGAATGGCTACGGCTTCCACCTGCACGGGGAGAAGGGCAAGGTGGGTCAGTACATTCGGCTGGTGGAGCCCGATTCCCCGGCCGAGAAGTCCGGGCTGCGGGCCGGGGACCGTCTGGTGGAGGTGAACGGGGAGAACGTGGAGAAGGAGAGCCACCAGCAAGTGGTGAACCGCATCCGAGGCTCGCTGGGCTCGGTGCGCTTGCTGGTGGTGGACGCTGAGACGGACGAGCGGCTGCAGAAGCTGGGCCTGGAGTGCCGCGAAGAACTCGTCCGTGCGCTGCCCGAGGAGAAGCCCGAGGAGAAGCCCAGCGAGCGGGAAGCGGTGACTCCGGAGCCGAAGGAGGAGCCGAAGAAAGCGGACGAGGAGGAAAAGAACCACGTTGCCCAGCGGGTAAAAAATCTAGGTCATTCCCGGGAAAGAGGGGGCTTGAGAGAGGCGTCCCCCTAGGAGCGGGAAGGCGGGGGAAGAAGTGAGAGTGCCTACAAAATCCAAGCGGGATGTGCCACTCTTCGTCCTTGAGATGCTCTGTGCTTCTAACAGCCCCGAGGCAGGCCACAATTCGACAGGCGAGGACTCTCCGCCAGAGTGTCGTCACGTGGGGCGAGAAACCTCACCTGTTGCATTTCTCCTCGACTCGGGTTCCTCAGTAATGCCGGACATTTTCTGCAATGCCGGAGTGGGGAACTCCACGCCAGCCGAACTCCGAGTTTTTGCCCGGGTCGTAAAGGCACAAAATCTCCCGCGGGGGGGGGGGAGGAGGAGAGGAGAGCGACAAGCCTGATTCACATAGGTATGGGTTGAGAGTGAGCTGGCCTGGAAGGGGGCCTTGGGTTGGACATCAAGGGAGGAAGAATGCCTCCTTGTTCGGCTGCAAGCAGTGTTGGCTTTACACGGAGTAGCAGGTATTTGCTCCAAAGCGAGCCTATGTGTGCCTCCCCTGCGTGCGCTAGAAAGGGACCCCCCCCCCGCTCACATTCGGCCTTCCGACCAAGCCCTGCAGTTTCCCGCGTGTTTCTCTGGGGCGAATTAGTTAAAAAGTGTGCTTTCAACGCTGATGAATAACCGGATTTTGTTCGCGCGCGCTCTCTCTCTCTCTTTCTCCCTCCCTCTCCCCCTCGCTGTCATTATGAAACGTGACCTCTTCTTGAAAGCCGGGTCGCTTCCGCTGTGTGTGAGCTGAATGCGAGCCCTGCTGCTGGCACCCACATGAGTGGGGAGTGCCGCGCAGGCTCGGCTTGCATGGGGAACTGGAGAGCTTGGAGATAACACGGGAGGGACCCCGCTTTCATCACCTGCCAGTAGGACAATTAGCCCCCCCCCACTTGCTAGGGTCTCCAGTCGACCGTTCTGGTATCCCGTGGGAAAGAAAGAAGTAATCTAGCAGGGCAAGATCAGGATGTTCCTTTAAGAGGCAGTGCCTGGCTGGGGAGGAGGCGTCGGTGGTGGGGAAGTTTCTCCTTGTTCTAGCCTTAAATCACCAAAGCAGAAAGAACTTTTCAGGAATTTGGCTTTTCCCTCTTTGATCAGGTTTGCGTACACCTGAGTTAAGATGGTTCCTTTGTGATGCTTCTGCGTACTCCTGCAGCCGCCGCCAAGAATACACACATTGCAGCAACACCCACCAACCCAATTACTTAAAAGAACTTAATTAAACATAAATCCTTGCAGAGCTTTTCTGTAGATCAGATCCTTGACTTCAGATGGGACCTAATGTCTTTTTGCAAAATCCTCACAGAGGATTACCCTGCATTTGTCTGTGGGTTAATTTCATGCTTGTTTCTTTGTGGTCTTCTTTCCTCTGCCGTCTGCCCTAGATCAAAACCCTTGACTAGTCACCATTGATAGACCTGCTCTCCTGTGCATTTGTGCAATACCCCTTTAAAGCCATCCAAGCTAGCTATCTCCACATCTTGGGACTATTAATTTCATAGTATAGTTATGTGCTATGTAAAAAAGAAAGAAAGAAAAAAGCACCCCTTTGTCCATTCTAAATGTTTTGCCAGTCAGTTTGATTGGATGACTTGGGGTTTTGGTATTATGAAAGAAGGGTGGGCCAAAGCTTCTCCCATAATCTCCCTGGGTTTGTTCATTCTAAAAAGCCCCAAACATTGGTGCATTTCCTTGTAAGGCAGGTGCTTCAGATCTCTGTTTACTTTGGTTGCTCTCTTCGTCACCTTTTCCAGCTCTGCAGTTGTTTCTTGAGGTATGACAACTAGACCTGCATTTCACATGTTGCTGCATCATAGAGCTGTCTAGATTTCTATATTGTAGAAAAGCATTATCATACTAGCAGTCTTATTCTTGATCCATTTCGTAGCGTGAAATGTTCAGTTTTTTCACTGTTGCCTCTCTCAGGGTTAATGTTTTCACTAAAGAATCCCAACTCTAATATAAGATCTCTTTTCTGAGAAGTTACATTTTTACCACCATTTTCTTCCTACTTACATGGATGCCGTTTGGTTGCTTGTTCTCCCAGTTTGGAGAGTTTCCCCTGGAGCATTTCACAATCTGCTTTGACTTTTACCACTCTGAACAGTTTTGTACCAACTGCAAACCTGGCCACCTTGCTGTTTAGTACTTCCACATCATTTATGACCATTAAAAAGCGTGGTTCCCAATACCACACCTGCCCCCCTCCCCGCTGCCATTGATTTGGAGTGCAAAGTTGCTCCAACAAGCCGTGAAGCAGCTTGATGGAGTGGCCAGGCATGCTTTGCAGGATTGCCCCAACTTCCTACTCAGGGAACCAACCACGCGTGGCTTCTTTAAGCTGTGCAACACGGCTTTCCAGAGTGGCTTCGCTGCAGCTGTGCCGGCAAAACCAATCTGGGAAGGGAAATGGCCCCATGGGGCTAGTTTGAGCCAGTGAAGCTCCTCAAGGAAACTAGCCCTGCATGGTCTTTCCTGGAGTGGCTTCATCAGCCTCTGCTAAAGTTAAAAACCAGTATGGTTGGTTCTTCGAGGGCTTTGCCATGGCGAAGCTGGGTGTGGCACCTGGGCGGCACCCCTCCCCGATGCTGACCCCTGCAGGATCACCCCTGTATACCATATCTATATTTTGGTAGTCCCAAAGTAAACTGAGACTGTTGGCATGCATGTGTGAACGTCAATACTGTGATGAATGTCCTGGTTTTCCCCTTGATTTTTTTTTTTTTGCCCGTTTTTCCTATTTTCAAATTCTAATAACTCCCCATTCTAAGAAGTGGAATTTGCTCAGAACCCTCTTGGGGAGGTAGTCGAATATGAAAATCAGTTGCTGTGACCCCACAAATGAGGCTTTGCAACCCCATTGGGGGGTCACAACCCACAGGCTGAAGAAAACTGCTCTAGAAGAATGATGCACGACTTACTGTACCTTTGCAGAAACCATGCTGAGGCTCCTTCAGCAAGGCTCATTCTTCTGTGTGTTCCATCATTTTGTCCGTAATTAAACTTTTCACCAGTATACCTAGAACTGCCAAGAAGCTCACTGGGCTCTAACTTCCTGGGTCCCACTTTAAATAGCAGCATTATGTTAGCTTTCTTTCAATCCTTTGGCCCAGAGAATGATTTAAAGAACTCATAATATATTTGTTAGAAAGTCAACAGTGTCGCATTTTAGTTCCTCCAGAACCCTTCAGTGGATGCCACCTGGATCCAGAGACGTGTTAATTTTTAACTTGTCAATATACTCAAGAGCACTGATTTCCCCCCACCCCCAACCTTTTTTTGTTCCATGGCACACTGACAAGGCCCTAAAACTGTCAAGGCACACAGCGCTTTTGATGCGTGTGGGAGCTCACATCTCCCTACAGCCCTACTAATAAATGACCCTCTCACAGCACCTCAGTGTGCCGCAGCACACTATTTGAGAATCACAGCCCTGGAGCCTCGTCCCTTGGTACTTTTTCCCTCCCGTCCTCCAATTCCATCCCTGAGAGGGTCAAAACTCAGGTGGCTGCTGTAAGGCTTCTATTGTGAAAAAAGTCATTCAGCTGTTCTTAAATCTCCACATCACCTTTAAACTTTTCTTTTATTCCCTCATTATCTTAACAGTTCAGCTGCCTCCCTGGCAGGTTTCCTGCTTTTGATCTATTTAAAGGCGGTTTATTGTTTGCCTTGCTGTTTTTAGCTATGTGCTTCTCATATTCTTTCCTCTTCTCCCTTAATGATAGCTTACCATTTTTTTTTTGCCGGAGTCTGTGTTCCTTTTTGTTCTCCTCTTGTAGGCAAGACTTCTGTGTCTTGAAGGAACCTCCTTGCTTTTTGTAACTTCCTTGACTCTGCTTGTGAGCCATCCTGGACTTGTTGGTGTCTTTCCTACTTAAGGTATACAGTACAGGTACTTCCTAGTCGAGCCTCTGTTGTGGTGGTGTTTAAATAACCTGCATGCACTCTGCAGAGATTTGGCTCCCTTCACTTTCCCTTTCAGCTTCCTTTTTTATTAGTTCCCTTATTTGTTAGAAGTTCCCTTTTTTTTTTTTTTAAGACAAATGCATGTTTTAGGCTTCTCTAGAAGCTCTCCAATTAGCCATACTGTGTGTTGAAATGGAAAGCGCTATATTGTATGTCACTGTTCTGTATCAGTTCAGCTCCTGCATTTTACCCATCTTAATAGGCTTAAGATTCCTCTTCTCGGGTCAGTTCTAGGACCAACTGTTCTGGAGCAATTTAATATCTAAAACTGTTCTCTGTAATGGTCTGAATATGACTTTGAAGTAGCCCACTGCTATTGCACTTTCTCCTTTACTTGCCTCCCTGATTTTTCTCAAGTCAAGACCACCCTCAGCCTTTTGATCAGGAGGGTGGCAGCCTGTCCCCAGTACTAAATAATTGTGAAGACCTAATATTGCAACCCACCATGAGTCTGTAGGGGAGTCTGGTTCCTCTCTGGCTTTCTAGTCTGTTAGATTCTATACCCTCTTTAACATACAGGGCTACAGCACACACACACCCGATACACCCTTGCCTGAAGCTAGCTGCGTGCATGTGAATAAGGAAGCATTTTGCTGCTCGGCCACTGGGTGAAAAAATTACTCTTGAAGTGAGCTTTCGCATGGCTGCCTTGCCACAGTGCACTTTGGGATTGTGTTTGCAGTGGGTAGGCTGGGAAAGAGATAGGCCTCTTGGCGCCTGGTATGTACACTGGGAATGTACACACAACCATAAATATTGGGTTTTCGTTTACAGCCACCTAAGCAGTAGCATAACTTGGTTAGAACCACTTGAAACTACTGAGCATGTGATTATGGAAAGCATATGGGGGAACAAAGTGCAAATTGCTTCAAGGTTCCACATAAACAAGGCCAAAAATGTGTCATCTGTGCATGAGACTAGTGCAGTGGTTCCCAAACATTTTAGGGGTTCAGAGGCTGTTGTCTGATTCATAAGTGCCAAGGGGCATGGCTATAGTGGTGACTGGGAAGCAGTGCTCCCCTCCCCAGTAGCAGCTTGTTTAACCCTTGATGCACATACTCTAATCTACCCAGTCAGTTTCATGAACTGCCAAAAACTGGGTCATGACCCACTGGTGGGCCCTGGACCCACAGTTTAGGAACAGCTGAACTAGTGTATTTTCTGCTGTATTATTCTGAAGTGCTTATAGTTGGAGAGAGTGAGCTTCTCCGAATTGGGGCAGGGAAAGGCAGCATGTAATCCATGCCTCTCTAGGCTCTTGTTTGGATGTCGAGCTTGCTTCCCCCCTCCCCCCCAGACTCACAAAGTTCAAAAAAAATCATTTGATCAAATGGGATCATTTGTTTGTTCCGTGTCCTGCATCTTTGACAAATTTGTGTTCAGCTTCTTGTAAACCTCAGGTGGTAAGGGATGAAATGGTCTTTGTGGTTATAGTGTCTGTTAACAGCTGTACGTTCTGCTGTTGCATCTAATACTTTACCATGCATTCTGTCACTTAAGCTCATGGCTATTTATACTTTCCTCTGCTTGTCTGGTGAACCATTGTGGCGTTTCTTCTGTCTCACATATTTCCTTTGTTTAGAAGAATATCTACTGCTTCATGATGACACATTGCCTACGTTCAGGGCAAATCAAGGGAAAGGGTACGTGTTAAGATCCTACTGCAATTTTCATCGCTTTTCACCCAAACTCCTAAATGATATCATTACTCATGATAACAGTGAACCTTTGTATTTGTGTCTAATCCTTCTTTCCTAAAGCTAGGCCAGTACCTATAATAATATCCTGTGGCCATGAATTCCATAAGCACTTAATTTTGTTTATACTAAACCTACTTCTGTCAGTTTGATTGGGTGTCTATGAGGGTGGAGCTAACTTGTTGCTGTTGTAACACAAGGGCAGGGACAGGGTGGCTTTTGGTAGGATGGTGCTCAGACTTTCCCTTAATACCTGCTGATGAGCCCCTGCAAAAGATCTCTTTCCCTACTCCACTCCCCCCACCCCACCCCAGCATTTTGCCTGTATTGGGTTGGAGTCCAGGCTTGGAGTCTCCCTCTGCTGGAGGGGAAGGTAAAGGTTTCCCCACGACTGAATGGTGGAATCATGACCAACTGTAGGGGGCGGTGCTCATCTCCGTTTCGAAGCCGAAGAGTCAGCGTTTGTCCGAGGACAAGTTTCCGTGGTCATGTGGCGAGCATGACTATACGCCATAGCGCATGGAACACCGTTCCCTTCCCACTGAAGTGGTTCCTATTTATCTACTCACATTTTTACATGCTTTCGAACTGCTAGGTCAGCAGGAGCTGGGACAAGCGACGGGAGCTCACGTCATCATGTGTGCCAACCTTCCGGTCAACAAGCTCAGCAGCAGCGGTTTATTAACCCACAGCGCCACCACATCCCATGCTGGAGAGGAAGGGAGACAGTTAATCTTACCTGGAGCAGTTGCAGACAGAATGAATGAGTGAGTGAGGGAAGAGTCCTGCAAGTCTTCTGATATGAGGCAAAGTTCTGACACTTGTGTTCTGTAGCAAGCACTTGGTTCTCCCTGTGCTCAGCATTTTGAGGGAGGAAGAAATAATTCTTGTTCTTCCTTTGCGCTCATGTTTCTCAGCCTTCCCAGAGGAACTCCTAAAATGAAATTTTGCACAAAATCCTTGGGGCAGTGCTTGGAATCTGACTGAAGGCAGCCTATATATAGGAGGCAAAAAGTCTCTTCCTTCTCCAGCCCCTTGCCTGTCATTTGAGGAGCCCAACTTGCTATTTTGAATCCTACTCCAGGATGTACTTTTTTAATCCTACTCCAGAATTTACTTTTTAAAAAATCCCATGAAGTGCTACATTCTTATCAGCACCACATTTTAGTGCTGTTTATACAACTACTGCCCTAGTGGTGTGTAAACAAAATAAAGGATCAGCAGCTTGTGTCCTGATGCTATCCCAGAGCTGGTTAGTGTTACATTCACAGGTGACAATGCCAAGAAGTAACTGGTGCATTTAGCTCTTGGTAACTGGATGCTGACCAGCTAGAGAAAATTAAGTCAAGTACTGTATTCAAGTCTGTCTAGGGGAAATTGCAGCACAACATTTGCATGGTGATATAATGAGTAATTTATTGGTGTGAATCGCAGCTTGGTGTGAACAGCTCAGGAAAAAAAAGTATTAGCCATTAATGTTACATTACTTTTCCAATGTATATTTTCATGATTGTGACTTTTTCAGTCGGGTTAATTTTGGAATGCCACTTTATGGACCATCCTCACAACTTCAAACCAGAGAAGCCCTTGGAATACCACTGATGCACATTAACAAATATTTCTATTTACTGACAGACTAGGATTCTAATGTTATGCACACTTACTTGGGAGTAAGCCTCATTGAATACCATAGAACTAATTTTTTGAAAAAGTGATGCTGGACCAGATCAAATGTTCAGCACCTCATTTTCCAAAACGCCTAACCAGATGCTTCTGGAAAATCGCTAGCAAGGCATGAGGTCAAGAGCTCTTTCTTCTGTTGCTCCCCCAACATTCACAAGCATTTCAGTTTTACAACCCACCAACAATTAGGTTGCACCCCACAGTTTAGTCTGATCCCTTTTAAAAACCATTGAAGTTAGTAGCCATGTCTCATCCCATGGCAACAAAATCTGTACACTGAAGAGCATTCATGGAAGGCTTGGGGCAGCAATTTCATAAGCTGCTTGCACAAGGAGTGAGATCACCACTGCCTGCTTCTTAGTAAACATGTATAGGATTGACCTGTGAAGGAGGAAACGTGCTCTCCGCCTTCTGCAGGAAGTTTATGAAGGATACTATCTCTTCTAATTATTAAATGAATGAGGTGGAGACCTAATTTGTTTGGAAGGCTGTATACATTAGTAATGCTTTCTTAGCTTTGTCTGACAACCACAGCAATTTTAATAAAGTTGGGCTGTCTTCACAAAGGAACTGGAAGAAATTTTTCAGAATTATATTCTTAGTGATGAGGCTCTAGTTCTGCATTTGAGTCTCTAGAAATGCTCTGGGCTCATTGTAGTCTTCAACCTTTTAGAACTGAGGACCCATTGTCAGTCTGGTCCCTGTCCCAGTACCCTATCCGCCCACTCCCCACCCCCTATACTCTCTCAGCACTATTCACTGTAATCAAATAGTCTTGTAAGAGAGAGCAGAAAACGTTACCCTGAAGCCTGGCACTAATGAAAGCTATTCTGGCACAATTGCTAAGAACCTGAGCAGGGCTGGGACACTGTCTCCTGGCATCTGAAGGAAACACCAGATGCTTTTCTCTTTATCTGGTGGTGTTCTACTCCAGTGATATCCAACCTTTTTCTTTCCTAAGTTGCCAAGACCTCACAACTGAGGCTTGGCAACCCCATTGGAGTCACAACCCCAAGTTTGAAGAACACTGTCTTCAAGCTTGTTGGGTTGGGGAGTTCTTGCCTCTGTGAAACTTGGGTGCTTCATTAACCATCTTTAATAAGAATGATGGATGACTTCTGGGAGGCTCGCTTATAATGAAACTTCCTTGAGTAGTTAGGTTAGTTGAATATTGAAATTCAAGGGCTCCTTTTGCAGGATTCCAAACCTACACAAGGCTGACTAGAATTTCTTGGCCATGTGGTGCCAACCTGACGTTTTGATTTGGAGGTCCTCAGTTGCTACGTGCATTGCATTAGTATAATGTCTGCCAGGGCTGCAATTCCCGCATGTGTGGCAGCCAAGACCTGTTTGAAACATGGAGCCAGCCATGTGGAATGCCTCACAGGTAAACAGGTCTATCCCAGTCCAGGATTGTATTTAAAACAGGTCTCTGGAGAAGGGATTTGGAAGGGTGACTTGACACTGAAAATTGTGAGAGTATACAGGAATAACACTGAATTAATCCAAAAGTCAAAATGGATCCTGATGTAGGTGGAGGAAATCCACTTCGCTGCTGTGTTCTTTAACAACCTGTATCTTGTTACTGAATAGAAATTCAAAGTGGCCTAGTGACATTTTACCTAAAATGCTTCAGGACTCCCTAGCTGAAGCCATTGTACTGTGCCTTTGAGATGCTAATCTGCTGTCCAGCTTGTAAAAGCTGTCTGATGGTAACTGCTAGTTACTTAAATATCTCTCTCCATCCTGTTTCTTAGATCCCCCTTTTGTGCTCTTTTCGCTGCCTTTTTTTCCTCAATTATTTTGCTGTGTTCAAGTGGTGGAGGGCATTGAGGAAAGCAAAATGCAGGGGAGACTGGAGGCTTCTGTATGTGGAGTGGAAAAAGGAGAGGCCGCTGGTGTGGCACTGCTGCTTTAAAGGTTTTTTGGGAATGGGTTATGGAAACCTTTGTGGTTCCCCAGGAAGAAGGAAAAAAATAGACTAAGAATGTCTGTCCTCTTTCCCCCCCTCCCTTCCTCTCAAGGGGAAAATAAAATGGCCATGCCACCTCCCCTGATTGTTTTCAGTATTTACTGGATGCCCCCCCACCTGTTTTGTTAATGGATTGGTGAGGTGGAAGTCTTTTTCTCGGTCCCCGCCCCTGCTTGAGTGGTGCACTGGAGATACAAAAGCCTAAAGGTGGCACATGCCATAACAAGGTTGGCCTCCGCTAGTCTGACATGCGGCGTTGATCCTCATTGGCCAGAGAGACAACCACCAAAAGAAAGACGCGTGTTTGGATTAACAGATCAAGCATAAAAATATGCTTTTGTCTCAAAGGCTTATGGCCCAATCCTATTGGACCTCACTGCCGGCAGAATGTGTGTTCTACTGATGACAACTGCTGAAAAATAGCCATGAAGCATGCTGCTGGAGTGCTGGCAGGATGCTGGAGCCTTCCCATGCAGATTAACAGTGCGCCAGCAGCCCACCAAGGAAAGTAAGGGGGAAGTGGGAATAGCACCAGGGAGGGTGAGGTACAGGGGTAGGGAGGCTGCTGGAGGGGGGGGGTGAATCCAGCTGCTATAGTGCGTGCCATATCGTATGCCAACAGCCTCCCTGCCCTCTTTTTGACTTGCGCCAGCGAAAAAAACTGGCGCAAGTCCCAATGTAGGGTGGGAGGCTGACGGAAAGAAAAGGGGATTTAAATCCTCTTTCACTTTTGAACCACCCCCTTCCTGCTGGATACAGTGTGCACCTTTTTAGTGTGGCTACACCAGTGGATGGTAGTTGGAGGATAGGATTGGTGCCGTTAGGCTGTAAATTGGATTTAAACCTGGAGATTTTGTGGCTTTCTCAATCTAACTGCATGGAATGCCATCTGGGTAGGAGGGTGGTGTTGAAGGTAAAGATATAAAGGAGTAAATGACTTGCTGTGTCAGTGCTGAGTCATCATTTCTAGCTGTGTTCTGCTTATGAGTTTCTGTGGTTCTGTTAATGGTTTTCTTTATTGGACTTTAGTCTAGAATACCGACGGCTCCATCCTTAGGCCAATTGGATCTTCTGCTAGGAGTGGCAGGCAATTTGAAGAATAATTTTTTTCAGCCATTAGGCAATACTAGTCTAGGTCAGTTCTTGAATTTTATATATAACCATTATGCTTCAGTAGTTTAGATTCTTTTGAATTTTGTTTGTTTGAAAAGAGAAATGCTGTTTTAGCTGGTTACTTTCTGCTTGAAACATGCCCAATTGACATAGCAGCAGTATGTTGTGGCAACAATAGAGCTGAAAACTTCAGAGCGCTGGCATATTGGAAAATTCAATGCAGATTCTGCAGAACAGGAAGGACTGTGTGTGTTTATATCCAAGGAAGTTCAAGCCCAGGTATGGGCTTACTCTGTAGAAATAAAACAGCTTGTGTTTCTTTGTACATTCTTATTTTGAAACTTAATTAAATTTTTGAAATGGTAAATGCTTTGCAAAGGAACACAAATGTTGTGTTCAAATCCCTGCAAAAATCCCTGTTCAAATGTAAAATTGACTGGGTACACTTGATTTTAACAAATCTAGAACAATTGGACACAGCTAACTGGAAAGAGATGGGGAGAAATAGGCTTCTGACTGGGACACTGTTGGGCCTAACTTCCATTTGCTCCTCCCTGTTCACCTGTAGAGCAAGAAGTGCATTAATTGGGTGTTGGTCCTGTGGTGGCTCTGAACAGTATTTTTACTGCACCTCTTCACTGGTGCTCCTGCTGAGGTCGCAGGCATCTGGGGCAGTGCCACTTTTATGGGGGCAGAGAGATGCAGCGCCAGACATTGTTCAAGCTACCATAAATCCTAGAATAGATTCTACATTTAACTTGTACCTTTCCACAAATATTTTCAAACAGTTGGAAACAGCTGTGTGGTGGTTGATACTTGATGTACCAGATGCACATAATCTCAGGACTGCAAGATGCTGGGAACGCGTACTTTTGCTCTTCTATTGCCGGAGATCTTTGGTGACAAGCTTTCAATTCTCCTGTAAGGATATCTTCCCAGAAGGGCTATTAAGGGAGATTATGTCATTTGGGAGTCAATTGAAGATAGACATTCTTGGGGACATGCGTGACTTGTGATGATCTTGCCTTTCGCCACTCCTTTTTGATAAAGGTGGGTGGTGGAGGAATGGAAGCAGAACCTGAATTGCTGGCAAGACGTGGGTGGCAGGCCTTTGGCAAAGTGCTTTGACCAAGGGGGCCAAGTTCATGGGGCAAAGATGGAAAGCAGCAGAATGGCTGAATTTGCATAACATTTAGCCATAGGGCCAAGTGAAGATCTGGCAGTTAATAATTTACATAGCAAATACTTAAGGTCATCATTATTTTCTCCTTGCAGCCAGGAAGGTTCTGTGTGGTTAGATCATGGTTTCATGTAGTTTCTGCTGCAGCTTCATTTCCCTCCTCTCTCTTCACTAAGGGTGAAGGGAAGTGACTTCGCTTACTAGGATTGATTTGGAGTGACTAGGAGTGACTTTCATGGAAAGCAAGTTCCAGTGGCAGAAGCACTTTCAGTTTTCATGTTATGCCTGCCAAGTGTATCAGAGTCTCCTTCTGTTTTTGAATCTTATGGAAGGCAGTAGAATCAATCCTAGAATCTGTTGCAATCCATGGGGGGGGGGGGACGACCAGCCAAGCTTTGTTTAATCTGGCTGCTTTTGCCTACCAGGAGTAAGTACTTGTAGCGTTAAGGGTGGGGTAGTGGCCAGACTGCTTTGAAATGTTGCAAAGTCACTCATGATCAAGAAGGTCTTCTGTAGTGGAGCCACGGAAACAAGTCTTCTGAAACACTAGCTAGTTCTTTTCTTAGCTCCTGTTCCTAGCCAGCTGTTGCTTTACATTCTAATTGGGTTCTTGTTGTATGTCATTCCTTTTTTTTTTAACAACTAGGTTTCGATTCTAGATTACCAGTAAAGCATTAAATACACATGTATTTTTTGTGTTAAGGTGTCAAAAGTGTTTCCTTGAAATTTCCAATGCTAACAAGTCTCTAGTCTCTTAGTGAAGCCTGGAGCTCTTGCTGTCAGTTCCTGTCCTTCCCACAAACAGAAAGGCTGCCTCTTTATTAAGGCTAGAGAGATGGATAAGCAAATGGAGGATTCACTGTCTTAGCAATGTTTAAATTGTGGTAAGAAAAAAGTCTCTTTAGATAAAACAAGCTCACACTGTAACACATGGTGGTTTGTGGCTCAGGATGATTGGGGCAAACAATCTACTTTCGTACTTTGCTGAATGCAAAGAACTGAAACTAATTTCTGTGCGGATGACACCTTTACCTCTGATTGTAACATCAGATTCTTATGAGCATCAAAGGATTAACTGTCCTAGCCTGGGTACAGCCTCTGTGCATGGAAGGGAGCACCCAAAGGACTTTGGCCCCTTTCCTTTACCCGTCTCTCTTGACGTGTGCCCCATGCACTGGGGTCTTGCAGGAATTGGGAACCTCATTCCCACCTACCCTTCTGCTTTGAAAGAAATTACTAAAGATCAAGTAACTTGTTCCAAGGGGTGAGGGAGGGAGGGAGATATGAGAGGCCCCCAGAACTCCTAGTGCATAAATTAGCCTAGGCATCTTAAAGAGGGGCCCTATTGAATCCTATGGGTTTTTTTCCATGCAGAGGAGCTGTTATGCCTTTAAGTGTTAAGGGAATATATTAACCACTGGCCCAGTTCAATACTCTGACATACTTTTTGCATACCACCCTTAATTCCTTCCCTGTCAATAATTAAATTGGAATGTTAAGAGTTCTTGTAAGCAAAATCAAGATACTCTGTTTGATTCCCTCTTCCTCTCTTATGATCATTGTAGTTCTGACTTCATGGTGGAACCTCGAGTTGGAGTCTGCAATTTCTCATCCCTTTTGGGTGGAGGATACTTGTAAGATGTAGGGTTATGCTGAAACCTCCGATGGGAGTAGAATTTTGTTGGAATGAGTTTTGCAATACATTGTATCTCCTTTGGAACCGATTTGTACCTTCATTATCTCCTTAAGCCAGTGGTATTCAAACTTTTTAGACTGGGACCCACTTTTAAAAATGGCACTCTTGTCAGGACCCACCTGATGTGATGTTGTGGCAGGAAGTGATGTTGTGGCAGGAAGTGCTGTCATTGTAACATAAAATGTCACTCCTGAAATGCAAATTGGCGTACTTGGACTGCAGCAATTGTACAACCATGAAAATCCCTGACAGAAAGCAAAATTAGGACAAAATATGATGTAAAAGCGGTGAACTAAAAACAAAACTTAAAAAAACCTCACTTGAAAATTCAGTCAACACTCACAAAAGGAATATAACAAGAGTAAGGTCTGCAGCTTCCAAAATGGCTGCTCCCAGCTTTCTACAACCCACCTGACATCAGGTCCCAACCCACCAAGTGGGTCCCGACCCTTAGTTTGAATAACACTGCCTTAAGCTATAATGGAGAGTAGGACAGTGAAGAAGTTTGAAGAGCTGTAACTCGCTAGCAATTTGGGTCCAAAAGGTTTCAGATCCTTCAGAACACTAATCAATCAATCAATCAATCAATCAGTCAATCAATCTTTATATACCACTTTTCAACATGAAGTTCCCAAAGCGGTTTACAGGTAAATAATAATAAAGTTAAATGGCTCCCTGTCCCAAAAGGGCTCACAATCTAAAAAATGCAGAACACCACCAGCAACAGCCACTAGAAAGACTGCGCAGGGGTGAAGAGGGACAATTACTCTCCCCCTGCTAAACATAAGAGGAACACCACTTGGAAAAGTGCCTCTTGCCTAGTTAGCAGGGGCAAGAGGCACTTCTGCAAGGGGCACTTCTGCTGTTAACAACCAATGTCTACCATATACAAATCTGTAAGAAAGTAACCCATGCTGAATTTGGGCTTTGAGTAACATGCCCATTAAGCTTCTGTCCATGATAGCATATTTACATGTGCTTTCCTTAATAGCCACCCCTGAAATGCTGTGTAACTGATACTCTTGTGTCCTGGGGTTTTCGTATTGCGACAGTATGTGTGTTGAAATTGAGCCATGGCAATAGCACCTGCTGACTGGTCCTGAAAATGTGAAAAGCTCCTCATACGTTTACATGAAGTGGTATGCTTTAGTATGGCTAAATTGTTGATTGTGATCATATGACAGCCTGTCAAAGGATGGCCATTGCTTGCTATTTCATGTAACCATTTCTCATAGGCGGCTGTTGTTTGGCATGGAAACAGAAAGATAGAGGGAACTGTGTGAATAGAGGCAACTTGAGCCACAGTGTGAAGTAGGATGAAACTGCAGATTGGCAGCTGATCAGGTGCTTTCTCCAGCCTGATAAGCAGGGAGCAAGGCATTTTCCCTTTGGCTTAGTAGTCCAGTATCCTGCAAGGGCTAATAATGATGAGGTTCTAGCTTTTCCTCCCCAGCAGAGTATTTGCATGTGTCAGAGTCCTATTTACTTTATTAGGTTGGACTCTGCCTGTATTTGCTTAAGTATTCTCTGCCAGTGTGGAGATGTCAGTGAGTGGGCGTTTGACCAGCTGGGCACTGTGGCACTGGAGCTGAAGGATGTGTGTACACGGACATGCGTATACATGCTATGTTCAAATTTTGCGCTCTTGGTGTATTGGCCTCCTTAGATGAATGCACTACTATTTTGCTCAATATTTCTCATATCTCTGATGGTGAGAGACACCTATTTGAGTTCAAAATTGGGAGCATGCTTCTTTCACATACTGTAAAAGTAAACCCTTGAGGCATAAAAGGGTAACATTTGCCTGCCTGGAGGCAACCCATTGCTTAAGTTGCTGCTCAAGGAAGGGGATGTTGGTACATTGGGCGTGCTGAATTTTTCAGAGATGCAGAAGAATTAGCAGCAGAGCTAATTGGGGAAAGGCAAGGCTAGTGTACTGAGGGAGCAAACCTAACCTAGGTGTATTGCCAATGCACTGTAAAATGCATTTGGACCACTCTCGGAGTCGGGGAGGATGGCGCACGGCCATGCACCAGCCCCCCTCACTTTGAGAGTGGTGTAAACATGCTTTACAGTGCATTTGTGACAATCTAGGCCTGCCTGCCTAAACTGCCTGTTAGGATTGCACCCTGTATCATGTCGAACAGAGCCAATAGCTTTCTCTGGGGATAGGTTGTAGTAGAGGCTCCCAAACTGGGGCGTTGTGATGCCCCAACCAGAAAAGCCCTGACTCTGGCCCCTTAAAGAGCAGGGGAAGGGGGCAATGCAACCCCCCAGGATTGCACTGATGCTGATCAGGTTTTTTTTTTTCCACTTTCCTTGTGCAGCTCTGATCGTAAAACCGGAAGTTTCTGATCTCTTAGTTTACTTCTACAGAGGCTTGGTGAGCCCTGCAGAGGGCTCTGTGGGGCTCCCCACACTCCCAGGAGGCCAGTGCTGCACTTGATAAGTGGAAAAGCTCCAGCAGTGGCGTGGTTGTGGGGATTGCATTGCTGCCTTCCTTCCCCCTCCCCCGCAGCAACAGACTCCCTGAGGGCGCGATCCTAACCAACTTTCCAGCACTGATATGGCTGTCCCAATGGGGCATGTGTTGCATTCTGCAGTGGAGTAGTAGTCACAGAGGCCTCCTGAAGGTGAAGGAATGTTTGTTCCCGTACCCTAATGCTGAAAATTTAGTTAGGCTTGTGCCCTGAGTTATAGCCATCTTATATGTTGATTCAACTGATGGTCTGCACATCAGCATCTAAGGTGTGTATACCTTATCTCCAAAACTAAAGCAGACAGGACAAAACTGATGCCATTTTTGGAATTGGTGCCCCAAATATTTCCAAGAATAGAATTTTGGAGCCCCAGAATAATTTTGTTGTTGGGCAGTGTAGTCTGTCACAGTTCTTAAGGAAGGAAATGCAGTTGCAGATTTAGGGGGGGCCAGGGGGGCACGAGCCCTGGGCGCCATCTTGGGGCCGTCTAGGGGGGCGCCAGCAGCTCCCACAACATTGCGTGGGTAGATCTGGGCTCCCCTTTCAAAAATCTGAATCAGTGTCTGAAAAAGCCACATGTGAGCTTTTTCAGACCATCATGCAATGCTTGATGACCATCACGCAATGCTTCCAATGCTTCCCGTCATGCAATGTTTCCAATTTGCCTATATAACTGGGGGGCACATGCTAATCTCCCATGCAAATTGGAAGCATTGCATGATGGTCTCTGCTCACATGTGGCTTTTTCAGACACTGACTCAGATTTTTGAAAGTGGAGACACAGGGATTTCAAACTGAAGTCAGCAAACGTAAAGAACCAACTACAAAAAAAACTAAGGCTGAGCTCACCATGACCTTAAAAGTTATGAAGATTAAAGATGCCTTGGCACTGGAAAGATGTTTTGAATGGGTGGGGGAAGGTCTGCACTACGGATGCCTTCCTGACTTGCAGAGCACTGGTCTACCCGTGGCTGGTCCCAATGGGTAGACCTGGGCTCCGCTCTTGTTTCTAATGGGTAGACCTGGGCTTCCTCTAGGGAGCCCAGGTCTACCTGCGGCTGCTTCTGGTGGGTAGACCTGGGCTCCTGTGGGGGCGCACTTCTGTTGGGTGCCCTGGGCACCATTTTGACTAGGTTCGCCCCTGAGTAAATGCTCTTTTATTGTGGCCTCATTGTCGGTTGGTGGATTAACTCCGCAGTTTTTAAAATCATGGTAAGAGACCCTGATTTGGGGGAAAAATGAGGAATGCATGTATTCTACCTAGTTGCTGCAAAAATAAACATAATGGCTTGCAGCGAAATAAAACTATTATTATTTACTATTCTTGCCAACTGTGTTCATGATGCTTTCTAATCATACAGCCATCATGCTTTTTGCACTACACAGTCATAGCTGCTTGGAAACTGAGTGTGGGACGCTTGTGAAACTAATGGATTTTTGGTTGGCTCACAGTATGCATGTAAAGCCAGTAATCGAAGATTGTGTGCCTTTTCGTCAAGTATGCTATAGCACAGAGAGAGCCCCCAGCCCAGCACACCTAAATGTCTAGAGTTCCTCAGAAGTAAGGTTGTAACCAGTTAGGCAAAAGTATTTCTCCATGAGATGGAAAGTAAATGTCAATGCTCTTTGATGCTATCGATTTGCTACAGTAATAAATTAGAAAACATGGCAGATTTGTGTTGTCTTTATAAAGCTTGTATTCCAAGTCAAATATCTACCTATGTTGCCATTTGTACAGATTAGTTAAGTTTAGTTCTTCTAACACAAGCATTGATGGACTATCGTCTGTTTTGTCAGGTGCGTGAAGCAAAATCTTCATTGTGCAGGCGTGTGTGTGTGTGTGTGTACACAGACACACGTGCATGCACACAAATGGAAACAAAAAAAAATTGTGAAAGGTGTGGAATCAAAGGGCTAAAGTATGGTGGAGGTAAAGCCTGTGATTAGTTTTATGGAAATTATAGGGATAATTTACAATAGCAATAGCTTAAATCATAGCTTGGCTAACACAAGTTAATTGGAGCATTGAGGGCCAATGCTTATCTGTAGGCCCTAATTAGTAACCATCCTCAATACTCCAATTAGCAAGCCAGGGTGATTTAAGCTATTACCACTGGAAATCATTGTAATGGTCACCTACTCGGTCTCATAGTCCTTTAAGCCTCCCATTCAGACCTTGCGGTGGGTGTATGTGTGTATGTTCTTGCCTACTGCAGATTTCACTTGGTGCATCTGGTGAAGTAGACGGTAGTGAATGAACACTGAAATCACTTGGCTACCTAAGGTAGGGGCCAGCCTTGGGGCAATTTGACCAAACTTGTGCCTGGAGGACCCCACACTGGAATCTTCCTTGCCTGTCAAATGGAGCATTGCTGCTGGATGCCCCCCCTCCCTCTTGGCCCTGTGTCTGATTGGCTTGAAATCCCCCCCCGAATCAGTTGGCAGTGATGCCACTGCCAGGTGCCTCACTGCTGGCACTCATCCTGGTGAGTAGGGGGGCCCTACAGGGGTATCACACATGTTTTTGGATTGGACCCCTGCAGCTTCTAAGGCTTTCCCTGGGTGCAGGAAGACTTGTGTGCATACACTGCCTGCAACAGACTAATACATTTACCCATCAGGGAGTTGCTTTTGTGCTTGGTGTAATATGGTCTAGTAAGCTTTCTATCATAAAACCTCTAACCTTGACTTTGTAACTGGGACTTCGTAACTTTCACCCACCCAACTCCCCACCCCAAGTCCAGGTATTAACTTGGAAAAACTGCTCAGCAGATTTCAGGATGTTCCAGCTCAGTGGTTTGCTTTCAAAACGTTTCAAATGCTTCCAGGTCTTATTAGCTGATAATTGTGTGTGCACAAGACAAGGCTCACAGGGCAGTACCTATTTAGCAAACAAGATTCCTCTTCTACTTTTTTGAGGTCTTACTGAACAGATTGTCATTCGCATAACAATGTTTAGCTGTATTTCTTGTGACTCAGCAAGGCCGAGAACACAGCTGGTGTGCCTTGACAACCGGATGTTAGAAGGATGCCAAGGCTTAACTTGGTACCAAATAGAAGTTGCTCTTTTCAAGCAAATGTGTTGAACACAGAGTGTTTCTTTACCTCTGCTTGAAATGTGTGGGGACAGGGTGAGGCTAGACGGGTTGCTTGCTTTTCTGCGGTTAACTTTCTGGTTTCCAGTACTTGCTGCAACATGTGTGAGTTTCTTGAGCACATCTTTCTCAAACCACAAGTGACGTTTTCAGTGCGCTGTAGCACTTCATGTGATTTCAAGATTCCTCACCTGGCAGCATAGCACAGCTCTAGTAACCTTGTCACCTCTGCCAACCAGCCAACTTCCTGAGCCCCTTAATCTTTCTGTCGCTGATGAATTTCCATTGTGGGTGGGATAATTAAGGATGGGTGGAGACATGGGTGACTTTGCTTCCAACTTCCTCCCTGCTTTTTGAAAACAGGGATCAGAAAGAACTGAGGAAGTTAAAGTTTTTTCCCCTTGGAATCTTTAATGCTCTTGATCTAATGCTCTCCTCCTGGTATTAAGAATGCAGATGTTTGCAAAATACGACCTGGTGTTAAGAATGAAAAATGTTTGCAAGCAGATATGGCTAGCAATGGAGGGATCTTGAATTTGTTTGAATGATAACTGATGCAGCGAACCGCCTAACAAGCTCGCTTTGTGCATTTATCACTCCAAGCAAAGCAGGTCTATGGTGTGAGACTTGTAACTGTGTTCTCAAATTAAATTGCTGTATTAAAGTAACCGGTATTGTGCCAAGAAAATACATATTCTGTAATGGAATACATTGTGAAAATTGGGATATGTCTGTGTATAGTTATGAAACATGCATGCTTTTTGTATTTACAGAACCTGGCTGGCTTTTTAATTCAAAATATCAAATCAGGACGGGCAGAGGGAGAGCAAGAGGTCTAGTCCCAGAGCTTCAGATCTCTGGCATTACGGGGTTTCATTATATTGATGCTCTCCTTTGTAAGTCTATCTTGGTGAATTGCACATTTTCAACAGTGAAAGGTTTTAGCGTGGGCAAGCATGATGCATAGCCCTTAGTTTCCTATTATATTGTGTGTACCTGTAATTGATCCTTGGTTATACACACTGAAAGTGATACTCCCATGTACGCACTATCCAAGCAGCTTACATGATAAGGAGTCCCAGGGTCATTGGAGAGGCTCTTATCGCAGATCAACAGCCTCACCTCTGGCAGTGTCTACAGAGAAGGCGCACGTCCATCTATTAAAGTATAAATCACTGTCCTCTTGGATTTATCTATGGATTCGTACAGTATATTGGGATAAGGCGGTTTCCTTGCTTTTGCTGTTTCATGTGCTGAAGACATTGCAGCTTTTTGCCTTCCTGATAGGATTTGCCCACCACCACTCTTTTACACCCATGTCTTATGCCCCCTATATTGCCTGCCTTTCCCCTTGATCTCTTTGTGAATTATTGGTGTGAAGCCCTGTAGCACATGTTGGCAATTGTGTTTCTGTTAATAAGAACAGCATTCTCCAACCTGATGTTTGCAAAGGTTGGCGTATATCCCAGTACAACTGACTAAACAACTTGAGTTGAAGCAGGTTCTTACTTGGTGCTCAAGGACGCGAGATAATAAAAAAGACTTCTGAAGCCTGTCTACTTTAGAATGTTCCATATAAATAGCCTTTCTTTCAGCTTGTTTATGTTGCCTGGATTCACAAGGTGTGTGAGCGTCATTTAGTTCTGAGACAGAATATGAGATCTCTGGGGAAGGGAGGCTCTGGTTACTGCTTTCTCTGTAGCACCTTGAAAGCAGGAACATCCTCTTGGAGTTCAGAGATGTTCGTGCAGAACCCTGCTCCCGTCTCTGTAGTGGTAGCTGAAATAAAAAGAGGCCAATGTAGGCAACAGTGCTGAAGTTGATCTAGAGCACTGCAGAAGCTTGCCGAACGATTGTGTGGTAGTAGACGGAGAAAGCCAGGTTCTGCTGCTGCAGAGCCAATTCCATAGGAACTTGTTTTGCTTGTTTTTTTTATTCCTGTCATGGTGCATTACTCAGCTGCATTATTCTAGTGAGATTAGTGCAAGAGGCAAAGAGTCAGCTCAGTTTCTGCTGCTGAACTGATCCTGGAGGAGGTGTATTCTTGGCACATAGGAGCAGGGGTTGTGATCAGTCTGCTGTCAGTTGAATACCTGTAGCTAGCAGCCTGTGTGTCATTCTAGTAATGAGAATCCTGGATAAACCCTACTCGAAAAAAATGAGTCTGAGTCCTTGGAGGTAAGGACAAACCATCCTAATGTGCAATTTCATTCATTTTTTTTCTATTTGAGTAGGTTGATGAACAGATTTGCTTTTTTAAATGAGTACCTTAAATTTCTAGTTGCCATAACTGTAGCTGGCTTTGAGCCAAGAGGCCAGATCCAGCTGACTGAGGTGATGCCTTTTGAAAAGTGTATCCAAACCAGTGAAGATAGTTGTACTTTAGAATGACGGAATGGCTCTTGTCTTGGAAATGGTACAGTGCTTTAAATCTGGGGCTCAAATGGGCTTTAAGTCCTTGACCGGAATCAAACTTGCACAAGTCACAATGACTCATTTGCCTCAGAAACCCTTCCTGCAGTCCAGCATTGTCATCTGGGCCTGTCTTGCAGACCCATGGCTTTCTAAAGCAGCATTCAATTAAAAGTTGGTATGTACCAGGAATTGAAAAGAGAAGAACAAAGAAGGAAGTAGTATAGATTTTGTAGCAAGGAGAGGACAACACAGAACCATTTGACCTGTTATGAAATATTCTGGTGAAGAAAGGGGATGGTAACGCCCAATCAAGAAGAAGAAAAAATGTGACTAGGGAGTATGAAATGGAATTTGATGATGGAAAAAACCCAGCATCTTTTGAACCTAATAAGCTGGGCTGTCCTGACTGTGGCATCGGTTGGCCTATCTCAACCAGCAGATTTATAGGCACAATCAATGTGCAGGAATTGTGAATTTTTGTTTGTTAACTTAGGAGTGCCACTGAGGCTTTCCCAGGCCAAACTAGATGTTACATCAGCAGTTCAGTGTACTGTCCTAATGTAGAAAATGGGGTAGAGCGGTCTGTTGCTGGAGCACCAGAAATAAAAGCAGTTCAACTATTGTCTATGCTTGACAGTACAGTTACGCTGCATCATATGTGGATTTTGCTTGCTCGAATTCAAGTATGCTCACTTGGCAATGAAAAAGAGAAACAAGAGTTCAAACCATGTGGGTGATTTTGTCTTCCATTTCACTAAGTCTGTGCCCTAGAGTAAGTGTAAGTTGGGAGAATGACTCTGCTGTTCCTTCATTTGTCTCAGTTCCTGTGTGTATCTCCTAGCTTGGTTATAATTCTTAAGAGACAATCGGCTGGGTTTTTTTAAATTATTATTTAAGGACAATTTGGATTATATGCGACTTCGGCCTTATGCGCTGCCTTCAGAACCTAACCCTCATGTAAGAGGCAACCTGACTGTGTTCAGCACTGTTTCAGAAGAAAGTTATGATGCCATAGTTCATTGGTAGAGCACTTGCTTTACATGTGGAAGGCCCCAGGTTCAAACCTTGGCATCTCCAGGTTGGGTTCAGAAAAGTTCTGAAATCCAGAAGCATGCGAAAACAGTTTTCTTCTGGCACTGGAAGTGTGCTTCTGGCACTAATTGCAGTTTTTCCCTGCATCAGGGAGTCCTGCAGAGGGGGCTATGGCCCCCCCCCAACCCTGCAGGAGGCCCCCTTTGCATCTGCTAGATAGGCTAAAAAGCCCCTCAGTGCAGGGCACACCCCCTGCCTCATACCCCACCCCCGCAAGTATTTATTTTGGCTCCTGAAGTCTGAGTAGGACTGTGGGAACCACTCTCTTACTAGATTTACATGTAATGTGGATTTTCATTCTGATAATCAAAAAGTACTCTTTTGAAGGCGGTAGGATGGGGAGGGGATATGCAATATCTCTGGGGGAAAATGCATACAGGTAGCCCAGAAGACAAGCATGTAGATGCCCCTTGGTTAGAGATTTGTAATTGGGTTGTTATCCATTATAAGCATTTATCTTCCCATAATTTCCTTTGTCAGTTCATCTCCTTCCTTGGAGACAAGTCAAATGAAGGCCAGCACCACAACCTCCACGGACATAGGTCATGCATTGCTGTTCAGAATTCCTTTGTGCAGCCTCTGCCGTGCACAAAAAAGCTTTAAAAACTTGCTCACTGTTGCAGATGTTTGAAAGTAAGCATTTTTAGAACTGTAGCATGCAAAGATTTGTGTTGCAGCAGCTACCTATGGCCCACAATAGAAAGGTGCAAACACATGCAGCCATTTCTGGTCATTGCCCTGGGCTAATTGTTGTGTGAATTTGTTTATTTATTTATTTTATTTAAAGAATTTATACCCCGCCTTTCCCATACTGAAGCAAATGCCCAAGGCAGCTTGCAGAGGACAAACAAAATACAATGTAACCACAATAAGTAAAAACACATTAACATAACGACAACATTGAACACTAACGGGAACACAGAACGTGTACAAGAATGAAAACTAGACCCAATTCTCCATAACCGGTCAATTTGGAGGGTGAGGGGAAAAAAATTGAAGGGGAAATATCAATTGGCCAGGAGAGTGAATAACTAAGACAATATACCAGAAGGACAGAGGGTAAACAGTCAACAATCATCCAAAGGCCAGACGAAATGGCTTTGGCTTCTTGATTATGCAGAAAAACAAACCAGGTAAATCCAATATCCCAGCATTCTGCAGTGGGGCTGCTGGGGAAGTTTCCACTAGTCAGAGTTTTCTCCCCACTTCCCGCTCGCAATTAGCCACAGAGCAAGGCTTTTTTTGCTTTAAAAACAATGCAGCTAATATGTGTGCTGATCGATTCCTGACTGAAATGACATCCTATTATGCAAACTAGTTGTGTGGAATGATACAGAGATGTTTCCTCCTTACGCCTTGGAACACCTTTTGTGGGAGAAGGTATGGAACATGGTAGATGGAGTCCGGGCTGTATTGGCGATGGCTAATTTTGCTGGGAACTAGACAGTGCCAACTGTAAATTGATGTCCTTATATTTAGCTTCATTCCTCCATTGAAGAAACTTGGTTGGGATAAGATATGGTGGTAAAAAAGGTAAAGGTTTCCTCAGGACTTTATGGTCTAGTCGTGACTAACTGTAGGGGGCGGTGCTCATCTCCGTTTCTAAACCGAAGAGCCGGCGTTTGTCCGAGGACAAGCTTCCATGGTCATGTGGCTGGAATGACTATAAGCCAAGGTGCACGGAACGCCGCTACCTTCTCACCAAAGTGGTACCAATTTATCTACTTGCATTTTTACATGCTTTCAAACTGCTAGGTTGGCAGGAGCAGGGACAAGCGACAGGAGCTCACTTTATTGCGCGGTCTCGAATTGCCAACCTTCCGGTCAGCTTCTCAGCAGTTTGATGTTCCCAAATGGCACACTTAAGCATTTCGACCTCTGGCTTTCCTATCTGAACTCTGCCTGGGGAGAAATAACTTGTGAGCACTGGCTGTTGACTAGATGCTTGTTGCCTCCCAAAACAGGTTATAATTTTGGAGGTTATAATTTTTCTGCTGCATACTCGCCTCCTCCCTTCCTGTTCCCTGCAGCTGATTCTGGAATCCTGAATAAATTGCATGAAAATTAATGCAAGTGGCATCATGATCACAGTTCTACATGCAAGAGTGAGTTGTGGCTGCAAGATACAGGCAGTAATCTTCAATTTTGAGCTAATCTGCACACACAGTTGTCTCTCCGGTTCAGTTTTTGACTGTAGTGCTTCCAGTTTAAAAATGATTTGGTTTCTCGAACTTGTTAGCTCTTGTAGGCTTTGGCTCACGACACAACAAGCCTGCTGCCTCCATAAAACAATGGCTTAGAAGCTGTATGCTGCCCTTGAGCAGAGACAGTTTCAAGCTACAGATATTCTTCCGCATGGTGGTTGTCACTCAGCCCATTCTCATTCTGTTTCCCTGTTAGATTGGAGGTTCCTCTCCTTTTGTTTCTGAGAAAACCAGCATTTCTATGCACTATTAGTAGAGAATCTGCAATTGTTAGCTGCGCTGCCAGGGTATTGACTTGTTTTTGCATGTACTTGTTGCTCAGGCAAAACTACCCAGCCCAGATTGCAATCATTTCTCCCTCTATGCAGTGCTGGAATCAGAGCCCCACACAGCTTCTGTCACGGTGCTCCAGAGCTTGGCAATGATGTGGTTGAGCTTGGCAGTGTGCGTGGTTCAAGAGTAATGGATGATCTTCAAATCAAATTGCTACTTTCGTGGTCTTATTGGGTGGCTCTAACTTAGTAACACAAATCGCTCTGATACAGCGATTTTTCAGCCACTGTGCCATGGCACATTTGTGTTCTGAGAATGCTCCCTAGGTATGCAACAGGCATTTGGAAGAGCTTACTTTATTAGTAGGGCCATTGGGGCACATGAACTTCCTACCGACTAGCATGGTGGGACTTGTCAGTTGTCAAAAAACTGATAGTGTGCCTTGACAATTTTAGCACCTGCGCCATGAGATGAAAAAGATTGTAAATCGCTGCTCTAACAGGTTCTCTGCCACAGGTTCTCCTTCATGAATTAAGAAACTGTTTGGCCTGTTTGATGCAGCTGAGAATGACTGCAGTTCTGAACTAGGCACAGTACTTTTACAAGTGTTAAATATATGAAGCAAGGACTTTGCTTTTGGAAAACGTGTGCAGAGGTACAGTTCACTGATACAGAGGTGTACTATTGAACTTGGGGATCTTTGATTCCTTACTCTTTCCTCTTTATTATTATTCTTTAGAACTACAATCTCAAGAGGGGTGTGTTAAAATCCTCACTAATGTAAATACGGTACTAGCTGGTACGTTCCGAGACACAGTCAGAGCTGGGCAACTTCCTCCACAGGTTTCCCTTCTTTTCCCCTCCCCACTTCAAATATTTTGTCCTGAAATCCATCCCACTCGTGTTGCCAACAATATCCCTGCCACCATGTGCAGGTCTATTGTCAGGACTGAATTATTCGGGAACTGCGGTGCAATGACTGTATTTACTTATTATACATTCCACACAGGTCATTCTTCTGGAGCAAGCCCTTCAGCTGCTCTCCTTCTGCATTTTTCAAGGTGGATTAGACTTGGCTGCAGTTGGATACCCGGAGACTGCATACTTGAGTATGGACTGTTTTGGGTGCTTTGTTCAGAGGCATTGGAGTGAAATAAATTCAGTGGCTTCTGTCAACAAAAACTGTGTTTATGTGTATTCTTGGAGCCGGTTGGCATGTTGGACAAGACTGTGGTAGAATTATGAACTGTAAGCTGGAGGTAAAAATGAGCCTACTGAACTCCCTGTTTACCTGCCAACCGTGAACTTCAACCCTGTTCTGGAGAAAAATCTCACTCTCCTCTTGCTCAGTGTGTCTTTTTAGAAGAGTCTCTCGTCTCAGGTGTGTTTGGTGGGTGCTGCACTATACAGTACATGCTTGTTAACCCTGCTGAAGTCCTGGGAGTAGCCTTTAGAAAGGAGTGGCCTGTCAAAGTTTTATGTAAACCTCTCTGTTCTTGTTATACTTGCTGTTGTGGCGATGCCAAAAGCTACAATTGTTGATCACATCACTAAAGTTCTCACTGAGGCAAACAAAGAAACTGGCACGAAACACATTGCCTTCAGTGCAAATGATTTATTTTCTTTTCCACTGAAATATCCTCCCCAAAGCTTCTGTATTAAATGCAAATTGTGTGCTTTTCTTATTGGCTCATGCGCACTCTTCCTTTCTTCAGCCTGCTCAGAACTGGAGGCAAGGAGGAAGTTGTGGGGAGCAGAGCAGGAGAGGTGGGGGAGCAGCTGACTGTTGAAGGGGGCTTGGAAAAAAGATTGTGGATGACAGGCAAAGCTTGAGTGAGATAAATGCTTGGTTTCTACCTTCCTATGGGAAAGTTTGTCCCTGATGCACTACTTGTGGGGAGGAGGGTGTTGGAGATGTGGGAACATTTTAAAAAATTGTCGAAATATGCAGTCTGAGGTAATACAATCCAGACCTTATTCCATGTAATAAGGAATCTGAATCTGTAATATAGATCTGCTCTTAAACTCTCTGCTCATCAGTCACAAGAGCCAGCCCTTATTAATGTGACAGATCTATTCTAATTTGTAATCATGAACTGTATGCATTTAGTGACCATTCCTATACTGGCAAGGTGGATTGAACCCTATAAGGACTGTAGTGTTTGAGATGGCCCAATTTTTTTGCTCCTAGCTAAGATTCTGGAAGAACTTGACTCCAGGCTCATCTAGTCTTCATTTTTCTAGTGGAATTATGGGCCAGAATGGGAGAAAAAACCAAGGAATATTTTTGCTATATATAGATACAAAGCAGGAAGTTTTCCAGCTGTCTAGTGTTTGTGCTTTCTGCCCTTTCTGCTGATTTCTAAGCTCATGCAAACTCACTACAAGGGTCCATTCAACTGTGGTAGCATCTTGTAAAAACCAACCATGACCCAAACCAAATATTCAAAACCTTTTCTTCTTCTTAAGAACTCCACTGTGGGGTTATGCTTTATAATGGCCAGCAAGTGAGTGAGCAGGCAAGCAAGTAGGGAAGGAAGGTGATAGATCTGCAGAGCTCTGAAGAGGGGGGAAAAAAGCAACCCAACTGGGCGAGCTTCTAATTACTTAAGAGAAAGATCAAAGCACACCTTGGAGACATTATGAGTTTCAGAAATTTGCACACTTGAACCATGTTGGCTTCATGGGCAAGACGTCTCCAGGTCGATTTGGACATAGTCCGGTTGTGATAGCAGGATGTGGTGCAATTATTGGATGTGTGCCATCTGCTTGGTTTTAGTATCTGCGGAGGGTGGCATTCCAAAGGCTGTTGGGTGTGTCGGCTCCTCTTCTGCCTAGGCACTGTCAGCGTGTTTCGTGTTGCTTCCCAGCTGTGTTATCTTGACTCAAGGAAGAAATATGTGCCCTGCATGTTGCACAGAGGGGGAAAGGAAATGTAGTAAGGATCGGTGTGTTACAACTGTGCAGCTGGCGTGGGTTCAGGCCACCCTATAAGCATTGCTTACTCGTGCAATATCACAACATGCCTTATGGCGCACATTTATGACACCTTTCTCCAGTGCAGAGAGCAACACAGGGCTGTGCTCTCAATTATAAACCACCATGTATCATCTTTGGATGGGATATAGTCTACTTTCAGTGCATGCTGGAGACTGGTCTGATTTTTTTCCCCCCACTTATCTTCTGTTTAGCATTCCTGTGCCAAGAAAAATTGACTTGTGACCTGAGAAAATTGAGCAAATGTATATAACCTTTTTTGTATAATTAACAAAAAATGTTCCTGGTCTTGGGGCCTGCTCTAAGGGTATGTAGTGCAGCAAGATTGCTGAAGCTAAGCAGCCCAAGTTTAGCCAGTAGCGTATATGGTGCTCTGAAAAGAGGGATAGGAATGTAATGAACCATTTTACATTATCTAGGCTGCAGTCCTATGCATAGTTATCAGGGAGCAAGTCCCATTAAACCTTTTGGCACTTCCTTCTGAGTCGGCACATAGTAATTGCATGCTCTGGTTTTCCTAGCCATGGGAGGGAGAAGGGCACTGAAGCCCTTCCTGTCCATGCTAAAAGCTTTATTAATATAAGCCACCTCACTGGCTTCTGAGGTTTCAGTACGCATTGTCAGCACGCTTTCAAGTATACCTTCACATCTGTAAGGGCTAGAAACCTGCCCCTTGTCTTTTTTTAAAAGTTTCAGATTCTGAACGGAATTGTACACATTGCTATGCTGAGCTCTTGTCAGAATTGTGCCATGCGCAGGCACACACTCACACAGCCCTGTCCATACGAAAAATTACACAGGAAGTTTGAATGAGATGAGCAAGCCAGTTACGATGAACTCTGTGATGCAACTGGATTGTCTCCCTTCTCTGATAAATATCAACATGTGTGTTATGATAGGGTGTGTGCGACTTCCCTCCCATTGGGTAGCTGCCGCCACCACCACTAGCCCAGGCTTAGTACAATAAAAGGGAGTTCCTGGGCAGCCCCCTCTGCAATCTACCCTATGTGGGGTCATTAATTTCCTTCTTTCCCGTTTTAAGGAGGCGGAAATGTGGGTTAAATAGATCTCAAAAGAAACCGGAAGAAACGGAGCCCAATTTTTATTAACATGCATACAAGATTACAAATTAAACTACAAAGCCTCTGTACCCTAAAACCCAATTAGTAAAATTACAAACTGGGATGCTCCCACTCACAGGACTCCTCCCTAAAGTAAAACTCTCTGTTTGTAAACTAAGGGGAATTTAAAAAAAAAGACACCTTACAGAGTTTTACCTCTCACCAACTGACTGACATCAAACAGCTTTCACTGCCTCCCCTCATCCCTTGTACTCACAGTAGCATGATGAGGCTAACCTTCCCTAAGAGAAGCAAAGAGGTTCTGTTCTCTGAGGCTTTTAACTTTACCCCAGTGAAGCCAGTCAACCTGAACCTTTTTGCATATGAGGAGTTCTCTTTATTTCCAGCATTGGTATAAGAATAAGGTCTTCATGAAACAGTTTCATGGTAATGGGTTTGTAGCAAGAAGAGGTATTTCATAATATGATGGAAAAGACTGAAGATATGATTACCATGTCTCATTTTGGAGTTGGTCTCGAGCGTGGTGTTGGAGTCCCCCCGCCTTTTGGTATTGGGGGACTTCAATGTCCATGCCGAGGCCCCGGGAACAGCTGCGGCTCAGGACTTCATGGCCTCCATGGCAACCATGGGTCTGTCTCAAAGAATATCTGCCCCAACACATGATGCGGGACACACGCTGGACCTGGTGTTTACTGCTGGGCAGGTTGATGGCGATCTGGAGGTGGAGGAGATTAAGATCACTCCTTTGTCATGGACAGATCACTTTCTGGTGGGATTTAGGCTTGTTGCAGCCTCCTACCTCTGCAATGGCGGGGGATCGCATTCTATGATCCGCCCTCGGAGGCTGATGGATCCAGATGGATTCCTGAGGGCTCTGGGGGATTTTCCTCTTGCCAGAGTTGGAGATCCACCCGGCGCCCTGGTCGACCTCTGGAATACGGAGATGGCCAGGGCCCTGGATGAGATCGCTCCCGAGCGTCCCCTGCCCAATCGCAGAATCAGAGCGGCTCCTTGGTTTTCTGAGGAGCTGCGGATGATGAAGCGGCAGGGCAGGCGTCTAGAGCGTCAGTGGCGAAAGACTCGTGCCGAATCTGACCGTACCCGGGCTAGAGCCCAGTTAAGATCATATTCTAGGGCGGTGGTGGCAGCTAAGAGAGCTCACTTCTCTGCCACCATTGCTTCTGCGGAGAACCGTCCAGCTGAGCTTTTTCGTGTGGTCCGTAGCCTTCTACATCTGCCCCCCCTATTGGAGGGGAGGATCGCACGGAGGCTCGCTGTGACGAATTTGCAAACCATTTTGCAGAGAAGGTCGATCAGATTCGGCACAACTTGGACGCCGCTGTGGGCATTTCTAGTGATGTCCCTGGGGAACCTGTCTATCCTACAATTTGGGATTCTTTTCAGCTTGTAGAACCTGAGGATGTGGACAGGATTCTCTGGAGTGTGAGACCTGCTGCTTGCCCGCTCGACCCTTGCCCAGCATGGCTAATTAGAGCTGCCCGGGGAGGGCTGGCCGAGTGGACGGGGAGGGTGGTGAATTCATCTTTGAGGGAGGGGGTGCTGCCGCCTGCTTTGAAGCGGGCAATAGTTCGCCCCCTCCTGAAAAAACCCTCCCTGGATCCCACTAATCTAAATAACTTTCGGCCAGTCTCAAATATCCCATTTCTGGGCAAGGTGATTGAGCGGGTGGTGGCGTCCCAGCTGCAGAGGGTTCTGGAGGAAACGGACTATCTGGACCCATTCCAATCTGGCTTCAGGCCGGGGTTTGGGACGGAGACTGCCTTGGTCGCCTTGGTGGATGACCTACGCCGAGGAATGGACAGGGGGTGTGCGTCCCTGTTGGTCCTGCTGGACCTCTCAGCGGCCTTCGACACCATCGACCATGGTGTCCTTCTGGGTCGGCTGGCTGGGTTGGGGCTTGGAGGCACTGTTTTGCAGTGGTTCCGCTCCTTCCTGGCTGACAGATCCCAGAAGGTGGTGCTGGGGGACGCTTGTTCGGCACCCCGACCTCTTAAGTTTGGGGTGCCGCAAGGGTCTATCTTATCCCCCATGCTATTTAACATCTACATGAAGCCGCTGGGAGAGGTCATCCGGGGGTTTGGGGTGGGGTGCCATCAATATGCTGATGACACCCAACTTTATCTCTCCTTTCCCCCTGATTCTGAGGAGGCAGTTGAGGTCCTGAATCGTTGTCTGGAGGCAGTTGGGGGCTGGATGAGGGCGAACAAGCTGAAATTACATCCGGATAAGACAGAGGTGCTCTTGGTCCGGAAATCCACAGCTCGGGTATTGGACTATCGCCCTGCTCTGAATGGGGTTGCACTCCCTCTGAAGGAGCAGGTCCGCAGCTTGGGGGTTCTCCTGGATTCACAGCTGCACCTGGAGTCTCAGGTGTCGGCGGTGGCCAGGGGAGCCTTTGCTCAGCTTCGGCTGATCCGCCAGCTGCGACCGTACCTGAGCTGTGCGGACCTGGCCACAGTGACCCATGCCCTAGTGACATCTAGATTAGACTATTGCAATGCGCTCTACGTGGGGCTGCCTTTGAAGACGGTTCGGAAATTACAACTAGTACAGAACGCGGCTGCTCGGGTGGTTGCTGGGGCACGTCGGTTTGACTCTGTCGAGCCACTGCTTCGGCGACTACACTGGCTGCCGGTTCTGTTCCGGGCCAAATTCAAAGTGCTGGTGTTGACCTTTAAAGCCCTTTACGGCTCGGGCCCAGGGTATTTGAGGGACCGCCTCCTCCCATATAATCCGACCCGTACTCTGAGGTCATCTGGGGGGGCTCTCTTGACGGTGCCGCCACCAGGAGAGGTGAGAGGGGTGGCGGCCAGTAGGAGAGCCTTCTCGGCGGTGGCACCCCAACTTTGGAATACCCTCCCCTTGGAGTTAAGAACTGCTCCCTCCTTGGCGGTATTTCGGCGGGGGCTGAAGACCTTTTTATTTCAGCAGGCTTTTAGTTGCTGACAGGCTGGCTGGCTGGCTTTTTTGCATTCTTTTTATATATTTTATGATCCTAGGGATTAATTTGTTGTATGTTGTATTTTTAATATTGTTTTTATTGTCTTTTAATACTGTTTTTAATTGTTTTTTACTGTGTTTTTAACCTTGTAAATGCCGCCTTGAGGGCCTTGTGGCGGAAAGGTGGGATACAAATCAAATAAATAATAATAATAATAATAATTTTCAGAGAGCGAGAGAGAATATATTCAGCAGACATGGATAGATGAGGCCTGCAAAATTCAGAGTGGCTTCTGTTATGATTGAGCATGTTCCATGATAGACAGGTCTACCCAGGACTGCAATCCTTTGTGGCCCCCAGAGCAATACTGGACAGTCACTGGTACCAAGACTGTTCTGGGACAGCATTTGCTTCTAACAACAGGTGCTGACTTGCTGGTTCGGATGATGCAGCTGAAACAATATGGAGGGGAGCTACCATATTGAAAAGCAGCTTCTCAAATGCTTTTTCTGTTTCTCCTCTAGAATGAGTTGCGACCTCGGCTCTGCCAAATGAAGAAGGGCCCCAATGGCTATGGGTTCAACCTTCACAGTGACAAGACCAAACCAGGCCAGTATGTCCGGGCTGTGGACCCAGACTCGCCAGCTGAATCTTCAGGATTGCTGCCTCAAGACCGTATTATTGAGGTATGCCTTGTGGGATGCACCAGGGGCTGGGGATGGGCCTGCTTGAGTGCCTTCTCCCCTTTCTGGGTTGTGCAACTTTGACTACTGCAATGGCACCCAGTTGTCTTGCTGAGCTCTCGCGTTGCGCTGTTCTTCCTCTTTCGTTCTTTTAACGGGCAACAGTGTTGTAGGGGTCACAAAGGGCAAAATTAAAGTAAGGGAGTTTGACTGAAATCAGGAAATGGAAATAGGCTTGTTTCTTGGTCTTGCAATGCAAGGCTAGCGCAAGTCTTGCTCTGTTGTTACAAACATCCAAGAGCAAGAAAGGCCTTGTCTTCTGGGCAAGTTTGTGGGTGGAGATTTGCTCATGTGCAGCAGCACGCATCCCATTTCTGTATGTGATGATATGCGAACTGATAACTGCTCATTTCTCTCCTCCCCCCCCCACCCTGCCCCCTGGTTTGCCTAGCTTCTAAGGCATGGCTGCTCCAGGCACTTCCTAGAGGGATCGAAACTGAGCAGTTCCATCTATAGTTGTTATGTTGCTTGTTGAAGGTCTTGAAGGGTTTTTTTGGGGGTGGGTGGGTGGGAATCCTCCAGCTATTATTAGTTGCACTATTGTCAATGTACATGATGCTTTATCATGCAAACAAATGGGTCTTGCCCTGAGGAACTTGCCAGCTGAAACTCACCATTAGAAGAAGTATATAGAGTAGATTCATTTTTAGTTAACACACACTAATTTTCAGTAAAGGGTGGAGACTAAAGAATTGAGATGAACTTCATTGTAGCATTAGATCGCTCTCATCTGTTTACAATTAAATTCATTTACAGTTTACAATTAAGACCTGTAAAAGCACCCATTTGGATACTGGTAAATAGGTGCAAATCAGAAATGGGATGACTCTTCCAAAAGGAGCCCCAGAGGGAAAATTTCCAAGCATTGTAATGTATTCTCTGTGGATTGAGGACCTATGGGCAGGTGCGCTTTTGGATCAGGTCCTGGGACTCGGACCCCTACAGAATTCCATTATTGGGTCACTCCACTAAAAGCTTGTGAACTGCTGAACCAGGGGGGAGGACAAATGTATTAGTTGCCCTGGCACCAATTACAGCCAGATCTTTTATGCTGGAGCTGTTCAGGGATTAGCAGAGAAGCCAGCAAAACCTAATTAAAATCAGATTTTCCTGAAGCGATTAGCACAGGATTGTACAAGCAGAGCCATCAGGTGTGCATGGCTGGGGATGTGCACAGGCTAGGTTACTGGCCTGCACCAGGCACATGATGATGTTGTGTACAAACTGAGATTGCCTGGCAAGCTCAGGTATGCAGAGAGAAATTCTTCTCTCCTGTCAAATTCGCTGTAAACCAAGCATGTGCCCTTTTCCTGTACCCGCCCACCCCCTTGTTCTGCCTTGAGCAAGGCTGGCATGTCATGGATCTTTGCATCGCTGGAGCCTGTAACAGTGTTCAGCTGACAAATACCCCTGGCGTAGGGATGAGCATGAACAGAGCTCTGCCATGGGTAAGCACCACTGTGTAAGACTGTGGCTCATATTGCCTTGAGGTAGAAGGGAGAGGGTGGTAGCAGGTTCTGATATAGTGGGCATGACATTTATTCTCTCCTCTCTTGAAGGTCTGTTTTTTCTTTTCCTGGCAAGGTTTTTCTTGCACCATACAATGTAAAATGTTTCCATGGCCACACTGCATGAGCAGCACTTGTACCTGCAGAAGGTGATGAAGGTGGCAGGTGGCTTGTACTGGATGTGATCCATGGCCCGTCTGGCCCAGTGCTGTCTCTTCTAGCTGGCAGTGGCTGTTCCAGGCTTTGGAGAGGGATTTTTCTCAGCCCCTTCTAACTGGAGGTGCCAGGCCAGGACTCCAAGATCTTATGAGCCAATGTGATATAGTGATTAGAGTGCTGGATCAGGACTCGGGAGACTTGAGTTCTAAGTCCCACTCAGTCAAGAAGCTCATTGGGTGATCTTGGGCCAGTTGTCATCACTCAGCTTAAACTGCCTCTCTGGGTGGTTGTGAGGATAAAATGGGAAGTAGCAGAACCACATATGCTGCCCAGAGCAAATTGGAACATGCCCGTTATGGTGGTTTTTTACAGAGTTACTCTAGCAACAACTTGACTTCCCTAAAGTTTGAATTGGGGACGTGCTGCAAACTCCCGGGCAGCTTCAGACTGCCCCCACCCAGGGATCGCAGGATGACGTCCCCTCTTGGCCACTAGCCACCTCTAGTGGCCCAGGAGGCATTACCTTTACCCCAACTGGTCCCAGTAGTGTAGCCCAGCACCAAGACTGGATTCAGCTAACTTCCACTCCTAGCACACCAGGCACACAATGGAGTAAAATTTATTTACTAAAGTATTTATTACTAAGTATTTATTTACTAAGTATTTATTAAAACTACAGTTTACAGCATAGAGGCTCAAAAAGCCCTTTAAAGCATTCAAAGCATGGCATTGCTACATAAAGCTTAATCTATATATATATATAAAGGAGAACGTGTATGTGTGTGTTCCTCATAGGCTCCGCAACGCCTGGAGTGACGTGCACCAAACTTGGCACGTGTATGCCTTGCGGCCTGGCAACAAACACTGCGGGGGTCAGGCCCCCCTAGCGCTCCCAGGGGTGGGGGGACACAGGGGGCCCCATGTGAAAACGGCCAAAATCGGCGTCGAATCCGTAGTTTCCGGGGTTGCCGAGATGGGTGGCGACGCTCCCGACGCTGTCAGAGTCCAGGTTCGGCCCCCCCCCTCGTCATGGGGGGGGCAAGAAGGGGTGCGAAACACAATGTCCGCTATGCCCCGCTGGAACGCCTGGAGCGATTTGCACCAAACTCAGCACGCGCATGCCTCACGGCCTGGCGACAAACACTGCAGGGGTCAGGCCCCCTAGTGCCCCCAGGGGTGGGGGTGCACAGGGGCCCCCACATGAAAATGGTCGCAAATGGCCGAAATCGGCGTCAAATCCATAGTTTCCGGGGTCGCCGAGTCAAACGGCGACGCTCCCGATGCCTTTGGAGCCCACGTTCGGCCCCCATCGGCATGGGGGGTGAGAAGGGGTGCAAAATAAAATGTCTGAAATGACAGACATTAGTGTCAAATCCACAGTTTTTGGGGTCCTAAGCTGATGGGTGACAGTCCCGATGACATTTGTTACCCGGGCAACAGAAAGCTAGTGTAAAATAAGAAAGCTAGCTCCTACATCTTGCTACGACCTATCTCTCATTCACAGAGCAGTAACAGGTGTTTTGAGCAGCAAAGATGGTCTCTCTCTCCCCTTTAAAACCTCCCTCTCCCTCTTTGTTCTCGCTTCCCCCCCCCACGTGCTTTTCTAGCCCCCCTTCCAGCTTGTGAGGCTTCTGCTCTTCCCCCTCCTTGCCAGAGGTTAAATAACTCCTGGTACCGAGAGAGAAGACGATCTTGATGTTTTTTTTACTGGAGCTAGTTTATCACAACTCCTGGCCAGGGAGCCAGACAAAATAGCTTCCAAGAACGATTCCTACCACCAGGGTTCAGAGAGGGGGTTGGGAAGACAGGCACTGGTCTCAAAATGGAGCTGAGCCAGGCCTGGTCCCCTGGACTGTCACTTGCTCTTAATGACTATGGCTTGGCCCCACCAACAGTTAGTTGTTGGACCCCAAATACTATGCTCTATTGGCCCCAGGCCTCTTGTCAGGGATGTCAGTACCATTCACCAGGCCTTCTGTAAACACTTTAGTGATCACAGAGTCTGCAAGGCCCTGCATATTGATGACTGTCACTTGGGCGTGCCTCTGTGTATTCAGGTCAGAAGAGGACATGTAAAGAACTAGTTCACTCACAAAATCCTCTTTCCCTCCAGCTAGGCGTCCTTCAGCTCACAATTCAGCTGCAGGGAAAGTAAATGGGACAACTGTGTCAGTATGTTAAACCACAGAAAGTATGCAGTTCTGAGAATGTACTGAGAACAACCCAGCTTCTAGTGACACTTCTAGCAAAGTGTAACGTATGAGCCTAAGGACTCAGTCCTAGTCAACTTTCCAGCACTAACATAGCTGTGCCAATGGGACATGTACTGCATCCTGCAGTTGGGGGGGGGAGGAGTCATGGAGGCCTCCTCAAGGTAAGGGAGTGTTTGTTTCCTTTTCTCAGAGCTGCGTTGCTCTTACCCCAGTGCTGGAAAGTTGGTTAGGGTTGTACCCCAAGAGGGGAAGAGCTATGGCTCAGTGTTGGAGCACCCGCTTTGCATGCAGAAGGCCCCAGGATCAGTCTCCTAAAAAGGTAAAGGTTTCCCCACGACCGAATGGTCTAGTCGTGACCGACTGTAGGGGGCAGTGCTCATCTCAGTTTCTAAGCCTGTAGAGCCGGCGTTTTGTCCGAGGACGAGCTTCCGTTGTCATGTGGCCGGCATGACTCTATGCCATAGTGCACGGAATGCCGTTACCTTCCCACTGAAGTGGCCCCTATTTATCTACTTGCATTTTAGGTGCTTTCGAACTGCTAGGTTGGCAGGACCTATCAGTCTCCTAGTCGAGCAGGAAAACATTCTTGCCTGAAGTCCTTGAGAGCCACTGCCTGTCCATGTCAGCAGTGATGAGCCTGACTTGGTTTAAAGCATCCCCCTGTGTTCTGGCAGCAAGTATCCTTTATTCCCCAGTAGCAATGTGAGGGGGCCACAGAAGTGGCAGGGTGAGCAGTTTTGTCAGCACCCAGTGGGAATGTTTTTGTTTTTTCTTGAATAAGGCTTATTTCTGTGACCCAATCAGTTCTTAAATCTCAAACTTGCCGGCATTTCAAAAATAGGTTTGAATGCTTGATATGTTCCCTAAGATTAGAATAAAAGTAGTGGGAAAGACTACTCAGATTTGACTTGAGTAGATTTTACTTCTATTTGACTTCAGATTTGAGCCCTCAGATTTGACTTCTAACCTGGACAGAATTTGTGACTCTTTATTCTCCATGCAATTGATGGTCTGCCTTACTTCCATAATTGCAAATCCCATCTCATTCCTTCTTTACCTTCCTGCTGTAAATAAGGTTCTGTTCTCTTGAGATACCAAGCAGGATCTGACTCTTCAAGATCTTGGTCCACATGTCCTCCAAGGAAATGCTTTCAAGCAGCCCAGAGACCTCAAACATGGTGGCTTGAATGACAAAAAGAAAATAATCTGCAGGCGACACTTTTAGCCACACTTTCTTCTTGCTTCCTTCCTTCCTTCCTTGAAGCCTCTGCCACAGTAAATGGGATAACAGTAGACAACTTGTATAGCCATTCCTGAGTTTTTGCCAGGCCGCACATGTCAGCAGTTCTATGCTCCTGATCAGTCTACTACTTCTGGGGTTTTTCTAAGCTCCTTAACATTCAGTAGCTTTCCTTCAGTCAGGGCAACTGCTTATATTTTCTGACTTGATGGTGTTTATGGAAAAGTTTGCCACTGATGTTTCATGCAGAACGCACGGAACAGTCATAGAACCATGCAGCAGTGAAGTAAGGAGTAACTGCCTGCGTAATTTCTACTAGTGATACTCAGATCGTTGTGAAAAACCATGTCATGACATTGAAATATATTTTGGGGTTGCTTCCAGATGTCTGTGAAATCCTCTGCAAACCTTCCTTGTTTGGATCTGTAATGGTGGACAAGTTTTTTGTTAAAGGTAGTTTGCTCCACCATAACCATAATCCTTAGCAGCCTTCTGAGGTTTCATGACAGTTCTTGAGCAGAAGGAGTTATGGAAGGAGACTTCTGAAGGTGGAGAGACTGAGGCCTGTTGATCAGGATCCATCCATGTTGACACAGAGGACTAGAAATGGCCAATGTGGGAAAACTCTAGGAAGCAATGCACATTACTGAAGAAAGGTGCCTGGCATGGATGTATTCCAGAGAGCTCAAAACTATATCCAAATTAGTTGTAACTGCACAATGGCAAGAAGGATTGAGTTAGTACCTATTGCTTTTGGGGAGGGATGATGTAATTTTTATGACATTGCGCAGGCCTGCAGGTGTTGCTCTCACAGATGTTGCCGATCAATTATGAGAATCTCTGCCTAATGAATCTACGACTATAATCTTGTACACATATGCCTGAGAGTAAGCCCCATTGAACATAGTGGAACTTAACTTCTGAGTAAATGTGTTTAGGATTGTGCTGTAAACCTCTGTCTTTTTGGTAACTGTCTGACCTTCTGTTCATGTTTGTGGTCTCAAAGAACTTTGCTCTCCTGGCAGGTAAATGGGCTATGCATGGAAGGCAAGCAACACTCTGATGTCGTTACCGCCATAAGATCCGGTGGAGACGAGACCAAGCTGTTGGTGGTGGATAGTTTAACAGATGAATTTTTCAAGAAGTGCAAAGTCACCCCTTCTGAGGCACATCTGACAGGTGAGGCATTCATTGTGGTAGGCTTCGTATCTTATGGACTGTTTGGAATCTAATGAGAAACTCTTTCCAGTGTCTTGTAGAACAGCCATTCTCAACAGGAGCCATATGGCCCCCCCTGGGGAGCCTTGGCACACTTGAAGGGGGCCCACAGGCTTGGTGTTCAATAATAAATGATTTTATCTTTATCTGCTCATGTTGTATCTTTGTTTGACCAGGGGGTGGTGGTGCTTGGAACCTGAGATCCTTAGGGGCCATTGCAAGAAAAAAAAAGTTGAGAATGGCTGTCGTAGAAGATGCATAATAACTTGCCAACAGGACCAGCTTTGGAACTTTTAATCAAGCTCATATTGCATTTTTCTGTTGACTAATTTATCATGTTACCAGTTCCTAGGTCTGTTCATGTATAAACATGAACAACTTAAAATACCTGCAGTACACCAGTCCTGTGCAAACATAATGCTGACTCTGAAAACTGTTGGAGCCAAGCTTGGGAGCGCATGCCCTCCTGCCTCTGAATAAAATTCCCACCCTTCCACTGCGGGCATTAGCCATCTTCTTAAAGGTGCTCATACACTAATGCCAAATAGTTTCCTTGTAAACAAGAACATGAAACAATGAATTTATCATACGACTATGATATGAGGGCATCTGGGTAACATAATCACGGTTGGCTTTGAGACAGATGCAACTCTGCTTAGTGGCTCATGATGAATTGGGGAGGAACCCTGAGGTTGACTTCCAATGTTCAAGTCATGGGTTTCAGAAAGAATGAGAAAAGTGCTGCCTATAACTTTCATAAATTAACTTGCTGTAACTTTCATAAATTTCACAAAAAGGAAGAGGGAGGAACCTGTCTGGAATCCTTTAATTCTGTTAACTCCAAAAAGTCAGTTCAGCCGCTTCACTTGTTTTTAAATGACTCCCATAGCCTAATAAAAATCCTGGGACAGTGGAAAGGGTGTGTTCAGATTTCAGAGATATGGGGAGGGAGTTAAAGGAGCAGAACTTCTCTTCTTGCCTCTGAGTTTATTCCAGCTTTTACACTGTTCCTGAATCTTCCTGATCCAATTCTAAGTGCAGCTGTGCAATATGTTTCTCCTTGTGATCTATACAAACCTCTTCTTTTAAAAGACTGTTCTTGTCCTAGAGCATAGTCAGGAGTGTTTGTATTTCACAAAAGCTGGAACTGGGTACTCGGGTCACCAACCTGGAAACCTCAGTTTGGTAAAATAAATTCTATTTGTCAGTGTCGAGCTGTGAAAATGTGCTTGAAAGCCTGAATGGTGTCTCAGTCTCAAAATGGGATGGAGGTAAGAGGGTTCAGTTGGCAGCTCCAACTCCTGCCCTGCCCTGCATGGTTTTACTCAGCCTTACTTTTGACTAGCAGTACACTGAACTCGGCAAAACATGTAAAAAACTTTTTTTTTATTGGCATAATCAAAAGGCAGCTTTTCCTGGGAGTGTTGAATTTGGGTTAGACTGGGATAGAATTTATTGTGGAATGTACCTGTATGCAGAGCAGCATAGTGCATTGCTTTGTTTGTGTGGTTTATTTGTGCCAGTGGAGAAGGTTCCCGCTTCTTGCTGGCTTGGGGAGAAACAGCTCAACTCTGAGTCTATTGATATAATCAAACCTCACCTGCAAAAGGCTGGCTTGGCACTCTTAAGGATGCTCTTCTCAAGAACTCCCAACATGTGCTTGAACTGCTTTCCAGTGCCGTGCACAGCATCCCCCAGGGCCAGCGTCTGTGCAATTTCGGCAGCTGCTTTGGGCCCCACCACTGCTTAAAAGGGCTCATGTGGAGCAACCTTATTAACGCATCTTGGCAGTGTGCCCTCCCTTAGGATTACTGCCAATTACATTCTAGTGTAAATGTCCTTGTTACAATGCACCCAAGGCAGAGCCTGAGTTGCAGTCAAAGCAGCTGGGATACCTCCTAGTATTAGTTGGATAATGTTCAGTATTTGATACATATATGTTGTAAGGGTAGTAAATAAACATGACAATCTTAACAGGAGCCAGAGTGTGTTATTAAGATCTGGATAAGCAGAGAAGCTTTCTGGTCCATCTTGAGCTCTGAATGCTCTTTCCCCCCTTCTTACCCAGAAAAATACATTGTTGAAGACATCAGCTGTGTCATCCTCTAGTTCTTGCATAGTTTTGTGTTCTCAGAAGCTATTCTGCAGGATTGACCGTATTTTTGCAGTATTGGTACTCAGAAGGAAGGGCAGTCAAGTCAATCTGCCATTTTACTTGCACATCTTGATGGGAGAGAATTGCTGTAAATTGAAGGTGTGAAAGTATCAGCGGTTGACAGCCTGACATGGACCTCTTAGGGGAAATGTGACTTTGGATCATGGCTGGAAGAGTTGAGGAAGGCAATTGAGCAACCAGGTGGAGCGACCAGAGCAAATGTCATGTGTTGTGTGTGGTTTTTTAGCCCCTTGGCCTTGGTAGTTCGTTCTTACTCTCTGTATAGCTGAACTTTGCTGAAATGGCATGTATGAGCAAACTTGATTAAACTTGCTGTTGGGATTTCTCTCTGTGTACTGCCTTCCAGAATTTTTCCTTATGTTTTTAAGTTCTTTATCCCTTTTTGTAGAAGGTGGCTTTCCATATTCTCTCTCTCTCTCTCCCCCCCCCCTCTCTGTGTGGCAAAGACTGTACTCCCCACAATTAGTTTGCGGGTGCACTTTAATGCACAGATACTTGGGAAGGCTAAGCATCACACTGGCAGCTAAAAGGATGAGGGCGGCCACCACACATTTTGCCACACACATCCAGTTAAGCTATATAAGTGGAAATACCTGAAATATGCACTGCCTGATTTAACAAAAGATGGTGCAATCAAAACTCACCTGCTTTCTTATTGGATAATATCTAGATGGCCTAGGAACCTAGAGGCTTATGTAAGCTAATGTTGGATTTAAAGTAGCAAAATCCCTAAGGGCAACACCTGAGATCAGCAAACAAAATCAGACACAAGGGGCATGCTGCTATACAGTAGTATCCTAGTTTAGGTGGTGCCTACAGAACTCAGCTGGAATCAAGATTGCTGGGAGAAATATCAACAACCTTAGATATGCAAACGATACCACTCTAATAGCAGAAAGTGAGGAAGACCTAAAGAACCTTCTGATGAGGGTGAAAGAGGAAAGTGCCAAAATTGGCTTGAAGCTCCACATTAAAAAAACTAAGATCATGGCCACCACTCCCATCACTTCCTGGCAAATAGAAGGGAAAGAAATGGAAGCAGTGACAGAGTTTATTTTCCTGGGCTCCAAGATCACCGCAGAGGGTGACTGCAGCCATGAAATTAAAAGACATTTACTTCTTGGGAGGAAAGCTATGGCAAACCTAGACAACTTAATAAAAAGCCGAGACATCACCCTGCCAACAAAGGTTCGCATAGTTAAAGCGATGGTTTTCCCAGTAGCAATGTATGGCTGTGAGAGCTGGACCATAAGAAAGGCAGAGCGCCGAAGAATAGATGCTTTCGAATTATGGTGTTGGAGAAGACTCTTGAGAGTCCCATGGACTGCAAGGAGATCCAATTGATCAATCCTCCAGGAAGTCAAGCCTGATTGCTCCCTGGAAGGACAAATCCTGAAGCTGAAGCTCAAGTACTTTGGCCACCTCATGAGGAGAGAGGACTCTTTAGAAAAGACCCTCATGCTGGGAAAGATTGAAGGCAAAAGCAGAAGGGGGCGGCAGAGGATGAGATGGTTAGATAGTGTCACCGAAGCGATGAACATGAAATTGGGCGAACTCTGGAAGCTAGTGGAGGACAGGGAGGCCTGGCGTGCTGTGGTCCATGGGGTCGCAGAGAGTCAGACATGACTTAGCGACTGAACAACAACAGAACTCAGAACTGATATGCTTGTTACAATGTTGAAAGAAGATAATATTCAGTTTTTATAAAGGTGCTTGCCTTCCATGAGAGTAAAACTGTCACCATGTGGGTATGCTGGGCACCCCCAAAATGGGTGTACATTGAACTAACTTAAATAGTGCTTATTAGGGGATTGTTTCAGGAGGTCATTTATTACTCCTGCAGACAACAATGACTAGGATTTCTGTGTGAAATATATGTTAAATAGGCTTAGCACATACCAGACTGAAACAATCCTTTGGCTTATAGCTAGCAAGCTAGAAACAGAATAGCTAGTGAAATACAAAAACTGGCAGACTGCTATAACAATATATTTCTTTAAATCTCTGCCACACTTTGTTACTAGTAAAGAGGTAAAAACTTGTTCAACCTCAAAAGACATGATGATGAGTTGACTGGGTGGGGAGAGATGATGTAGCCATTAACTTGCATATCTTTTGCATGAGCGTGCTTTAGAAATACTACTTTACCTAGCATGTAATTAATCTGTGGAACTGCTTTCCACAGGATGTGGTGTTGGCACCTGACCTAGATGCCTTTTAAAAGGCAATTGGACAGATTTATGGAAGAAAGGTCTATCGCAAGTTACAAGCCATGATCATTAAATTCAACCTCCGGGATTTTAGAGGTAGCCGATTTTTAGAGGAATCCCAGATGCAAGGGAGTGGCAACCTGACATGAATATTTTGTTGGGTGTTCCCTGGGGCATCTGGTGGGCCACTGTGAGATACAAGAAGATGGACTTGATGGCTCTTGGCCTGATCCGGCAAGGTTTTCCTTATGTTCTTAAAGCTGGACCACAGGTCATGTTTCACCTAAAGCCTCAGTTCTCAGACTTGTCACAAGTTTGAGACCTGAGGTAAACTTGTGGGGGGAGGGGCTACGGCAGCAATGCGATCCTCAGGATCATGCTGTTGCTAGAGATGGGATGGATTTTTTCACTTACCTGCAGCACTGCAGTCCTTGGGGGTCTGGAGAGTCCTACAGAGGGTTCCCCAAGCCTCCAAACATCTAAAAATACAAAAAAAAAAAAACCCCAGCCAATTCCAGTTCCGCAACAAAAATCAGAAGTGTCTGTTTTTGGTATTTTTAGACGTTTAGAGGCTTGAGGACAGGGCTTCCTTGGCTGGGGCATCGCAATACCCCAGTTTGAGAAGACATCACCTAAAGAATGCACTTGAGTATTTAAACACTTTTTATATATATTTAGACAATACATATTGACAGTGGATGGATTTAATATTACTGAGAATTTAATATTCTCAGAATTTAATATTCTTTTGCTTTTCTAATCGGTCACAGCTGGTGGGCATATTGAACTTACATTGTGATATACTTGGCTGGAAACTGCTGGCTATAAATGTTCCCTGGTGAGGAACATTGAGACAGTTTTCTGGTGAGAAATCATGAGAATGAGAAAATGAAGAATTCGGATTGCCAAGGTAGTCTAGCATAAGCAATTTTGTGGGGCTTCCCCGCACTCTTGGCCCACGTTGGAGTAGGGCTCAGACCTTATTGCACTCAATTGCTGTGCCTCAGTCATCCTCTTCATCTGCTTGAGAAAGATCCAGCTGCCTGGCCTACAGAGCCTTTCCCGTAGCCTGAGTTTGGCTTCAAGAGTAGAGGGGGTCAGGGGTGTAGTTAAAGAAGTGCAGGGGGGTGCAGTTGCACCGGGCTACACGTTCCCAGGGGGCCACAGTCTGGCTCCACACCAAGGCTGTTGCCCCCTTCCGCCAGCCGGAGCACACACACAAACTTTGCAGCTGGCAGCCTTTGCTGCTGGCCGGCTTCGTTGCATTCTGGCCTCTCCTCCCTCAGATGGTGCCATGGATTGAACCAGAAACATGCTGATTGTAAATGTTGGCCAGTGTACAGCCCCACCCCTTTGAGCATAGCTTGGCTCCTCATTGGCTGGGCTCCTGTGGCAGAACTAAGGGGGGGGGTTACAATGAAAACAGTTCCTCTTGTGTCAGGACTTCTGGCAGTAATACAAGGGATATGCTAAGAAGTAAAAGGAGAGCTATTTGGTATAGAAATCTGTTTAAAAAGGAAACCAGACTTCACTAACTGCATGTTTTGTTTTGTTTTGGCTTTCCCTTCAGGTCCCTTGCCAGAACCAGTTGCCAATGGTGATGTGGAGAAGGTAAAGAATGTGCTAAGTGCATAGTTCGTTGCTGATACCTTGTGTTGGAGCCACTTCAGTTGTTCCAGATTTGCTGTGCAGAATCGCTTCCATGTAAATTCATTTGTGGTCATGTCCACTGGGAAGATGCTATTGACTGTACCTTCTTGACGGGAGCAGTGTGTACATTGTGTTGTGTATTTGAAGTGTTTATAGCAGAGTTGGGGGCTTGTGGACC
>JAJKFI010000048.1:3139039-3170262 GCA_029204185.1 Lerista edwardsae
CCTTTGAACATCATGATCTCATGAGAAAGTGGATGTTTGCTAGCCAGCGCTTCCCGTGAGAAACTTTGCCTGCTTATGTTACACTAACTAAAGGGAGTTCAGCTACTGTGTAGCAGATTGCACTAACAAGCTGGGAAGCTGACTACCTCAAGGACACGCAGGTGCTCTATCTGATCTGGAGACGAAGAGACGGAATGCCAGTTTCAACCAGTTCTGGAGTGCGTGGTGTGAAACTGCAACACATTGTGCATGCAATGAAAGTGGCAAGAGCTTGCTACCGTGTTTATAATTCTCTTCCTGATACATAAATCTTGTTTCAACATCACAAATGTGCAATTTTTACAGCAGTCCTTCTCTGCAGTTATACTAGTGCAGCTTTTTTCTAAGCTAATTGGGGGGGGGGAGAGACTGAGCATCTTGCAGCATTTTTCGTTCATACTGTTGAGCAAAGCTGGCCCTCAGAGGCCTGTCACTCACGGCGGGGCCTGCCTGTTGTCACAGAACAGAGTGGCTCATTCTTCACCCTGTGGGTGGAATCCCACGGTCAGGGCTGCTGTTCCAAAAGGCCATGTTACTTCCAGTCTGCTTTGAAAAAACAAAACCTAATTAAACACTGAGCGGAAAGGATGCCTCATTAGAACCTCAAAAGGAGGGCAGGGGCATGAATTTTAATATACACTAGGAGGCGGAATGAGGAAGTTCCTAGACTAACTGGGTGGATGATATACTGAGCAATCTCTCTTGCCGTTCTATTGACTTTCTCGACTAAGTGGGCTTAGAAAACAGTGTGGCTGCGACCGCACCGTCTGTTGACTCCGACTTCCGTGGTGTAATACGGTGATTTTCTGGCCTCAGAGCCCTGAATTGTTTAAAACAAGTATGTAGCTCTGATTGTATAAAAATGTCTGAAGAGAAGCCTGCAATTACAAGAGGTTCTGACATGCAAGAGGCACTGCATGCACTTTCCAGTAATTGGCGGGGCAGGCCCATCCGTGAGGCCAACTGAAGTGGTTGCCTCAGGCAGCAGATGGTTGGGAAGTGCCGATCTCTGTCTCCCTGCCTCTACGGCTTTTCATCCTTCCCCTGCCTGGATTGGTAGAGGAAGAGGAAATGTGGAGAATGCTAAGCTGGAACATTGGAGAGAGGCAGGAGCAGACCCTTGCACATTACTGGGGAAAGAAGGCAATGCTGCCTTGGGTGTTGGAAGGTGTCGGGACAGTACTACTTCCATAGCCATTACTTTCTAGGAGTCTGTCCCTCCACTTATTAACCTCAATATGCCACAAGTCCTGTTTCCTAGAAGTGATGCAAAATTTCTCCATGCCCAGCTTGAAACATCAGTTTTGTGCTGAAACTGAATAGGACCATGTAGGAGTTCGCTTACCAGTTCCCCCCCCCCCTCATCTTTGCTTGACATACACCTTTAAAGGCGCTTTCCTAGTCTATTGCTAGGATAAATAAATATCAACTTAGCATCTGAATAAGCTGCTAATCAGCTCTCCCTGTTGGGTGTCAGATGTGGATGCTATCTTCCTTATTGGGTGGCTGTAGATACCCTGCAGACCAGCAAATTGAGAGCTCACTGTCAGCTGATCACTGATTGGCATGCATTCATCTGTCAGGGAGAAGCAGATTTCAAGCCTTGCTACAAAACTTCTACAGGTTTCTGCAGGGATTGAATGAGCTTGGTATGAGAGACCTTAAAGCAGAGGCTTGGGTGTCGGGGGAACTTGGCGGAATCTATTGACACCTAGTTTTCCTTTCTTTGGGAATCCACTGAGGGGAGAAATTTGGGACTAATACCAATTGAAATATTAGTGCCTTCCTTTACACTGAAAGAGAATCTAGATTTTATTTTGCTGTATTCTCATGACCTTTTTCTTTTACCCTATGAACGCCCTAATAAAAAGTGTTGAACACTGCACAGTTTCCCATTTGCTGTAGATGAGCCTTGCATCTTTCAAGGTAGTGCTTTCCTTCTAGAGACATCCCTCAAATGGAGGGAGCCCTTATAGATTGCAGTGCATTTTATACTTGAAGAGAACGTTGCTGTCCCCCACCCAACCCCACCCCACGGCGCACAGATGCATTCCTGAGGAAGTTGGCCAATTGACCTGGAAAAACAAAAAAGCCTTGCCTTGCCACTAACAGTAGCTTTGCCTGCCAAAATCAACAGGTGATACTTTTACAGCATTGAAGTTTACAATTATGCTTTACAGCAATCTTCTGTTACATCATGTTGGGACTGGTCAGTTTGCATTCCTCCTCATTATATGAAATTTGATAATAGTTGCATGAAAGTAATTGACACGTAATAAAAAGCAAGTGGCACAGCGCTCTTTCGCCCCCCTTCCCCATGCTGCCTCTCAGTGTGTGGAATAGCAAGTGCTGCCTGGAGAGAATGAGTACACTGAATGGGATTAGCTTAGTTTAGGTACACTGAATGGGAAACAAATGTGTATTTCTTGTGCAAAACTGATTGAATGGAAAGAGCCTGAGGCTGGGTCTATGTATGCAGCAGAATGAGGCAATAAAACTGAACCTCTTCAGAATGTAGGTGGGGGTTGCATTTTGGAATGTCGTCCTACACAGAGAACTCTCTGTAAACCGAGAATTGGTGCAAGCAGACAAAAGACTGGGCTAGAGCATCCGCAGGCCATTCTATGTAGGGTAGAATTCAGGGCATGTCCCACCTTTTTAGTATGATGTGGTCCAGTGCTTTCTGCCACCTCATTTGCCCTTCATCCTGCAGCATGTGTAGACCCAGTCCAAGAATTCTTCCCAGGGTCAGGGTAAATTACAGTAGCTTTGTCACTGCAGTTGGAATAGGAAAGAATGTGCTGTGTAAAAGTTGATAACTAGTTTCTGGAAACCTGTGAGTTGTCACAGAAACTTGTGGCTGTCACATAAACAGGGGCCAGATGCAAAACCTTTGTGCCCTCACCAATATTGTCCATCTATTTTATTAGAGTGTGTGTTTTAATTCTTTGGTTCTTCACTAACCTTTCATGAATATAACTCTGGCACAGCCACACACATTTTCCCAGTGTCCTTATATTGATTGCCTGCAACATGTTTCTACCTTCCCTTCATTATTCCGTCCCCCGCCCCCACCTGTCTCTTCTGTGTAGGTGTTTTGTTTTCACTGAAAACTCACTTGTGGGTTGGGTGGCAAAATGGCTACAATCTCTTGGCTTAATGTAATTGTGCAAAGGGGCCCTTTGGCTGCTGATTGTTCAACTCAGTTACAGCATGCCTGGAGGCTCTTGCATGGCTATGAAATACCAGGTTTCTTTTATTTTCTCCTTTCTTCCCTCCACGACCCCTCACCAACTGAGAGAAAGATGTGTGATATTTGATGTGTGATAGATGTGTGAGATGTGCCGCCATCCACCAGCTGTGCAGACACGCTGGCTTTTTTTATTTTTAGTTTGAGGCAGCCAGAGTTCAGCTTTCCATTTAGTGTAAGACTGTTGCCTGTCTTCAGCTGCAATGTCTCTTGTCCTTAAAGCCTCTTTGAATAGCCAGAGATGCTACTGCTTGATTTTTCTGGAAAAAAGAGCAGAATATGGTTAGGTCTTCTGGGGACGGAAGTAGCTGGCTGTATTCCAGCCAAGGTCGTTGTGGTGTAATGGAGCTTTATTAGGCATGAGTTGACCCATCTTGCCTTGGTTTCTGTCCTATACCCCGCCCCCTCTTGTCAGAGAGATGGAGCACAGCTGGTCTTTAATCCTTTGCAGGGATGAAGAGGCTGGAGGATGCCCAGAATGTGCTTAGCAGCTTGTGGCCCAGAGGCAGATTATATGATTTCCCATACGCCTATTTGCTGGTTTCATCTCTGAAAGGGGTTGATGGGAGTAAGTCAACATTGCCTAGCCTTCTCTCTGGTCAGTGAGTGAAACTGCTAGCAAGAGACTGGTTCTCTCTCAAAACATTATTTCAGCTCTTCAGGGTGTGTGCATGTGTGTTTCGCTGAAGTCTCTTGCTGGGGTGGGTAAAAATACGAACTTCCTGGATGACTTTGCAGTACTTCTTCCACTGAAAACTGAGCTTCCACTTTGCAGTACTTCTTTGCAGTACTGAAGACTTTGAAAGACTTTGAAGTCTTCAAAGACAAAGACAAAGTCTTTGAAGACTTTGCAGTACTTCTTCCACTGAAAACATGATCATAAGTGCACCCATTAGCTTAGACAGCGAATATAACACGGAAACTAAGAGACTGAGCTGTGAAACAGGAAGTTCTCAATACATAGTAGAGGCAACACTTGGACTCACTACTGCAATTGCTGCTGGGGTGGCATAACTCAGAACGCCACCTGATGCCGTCTTGAGTCCGCTGCCTCGGTGTGAACTCTTGCACTGTCCCTGTAACTGAAACCGGAAGTCCTGCACTTCTGGATGTCACAGCAGCATACAAGGAGCACAATAAGAAAGGGAATAGTCTGCTTCTCAAATGAGTGTGAAGCAGATCAGTATGGCTTGTGTTGGTGGCAAATTGGAGGGAGATGGTAGTGGCAGATTCAGAGTGAAAGGTACCCCAAATCTGCCACCCCTGGAACCCTCGCAATCTGCTGCTGATGCAGCTTGTATCAAATGGCTGCATGGGTGGGCTTGCATTGATTGATGCCTTAGTCTGTTCTTCATCTTTCATCTGCAACATGCCACACTGGTCCATTTTATAAGGTTGTTGTATAGACTGTAGCAGTGTTGCATGGGAAGTGATATATAGATTCTAGGGATGAGCCAAAATACAATAGATGCCCTGTTCTGTAGTTCAAGATGAATGTGAATGGAGATAAGTAGGTACAGAAACCTCAGGTACAAGTACAAGATGGGGAAGGCCTGACTCACTGGTGGCAGTGAGTCAGGCCTCCCCCCCCCACCTGTACTTGTGCCTGAGGCTTTACAGTTCATTCCCCCCACAGTCCCCTTCTCCAGTGAAAAACTAACCATTTGTTCTAGGGAAGAAAAAATTACAGCCAGTGAAGGAGCATCACTGTTGCAAATTGGGCAGCAGTGAATGAGGGTCTGGGCCCCATTCTTGCCTCCTTCCACCTCCTCCAAATTATGGGCCAAAATATCTCAGATGAAGAGCCTTCAGCTCAGCCTTACACTCCCTAAATTTCTGCCAAGGGGGCAGGGTGGAGAAATGTTTCTTTTTCACAAAAATACGTAAACTGACTAGACTGGAAGAATTGCAGGAAAATCCTGTGTTTTAGATCTACGGTCCTTGATTTCAGTACTACCACAGCTTAGTGTTTAGCACTTCAGGTCTCTCTTTTCTCATCCCCTCCAGGAGAACAGCAGGGATGAGCATCCAGAGCCTATCCCTGAAAGTCCTTCCAGCCTTGAGGCCGTGTCTGCTTCCTCCAGTCTGAGTGAACCTAACAATGAGGTATGAAAATGGCACTGAGCAAAGGTGGGGGCGGGCAGTGTGACGAAGTGTCACATATGACAAAGAGTGCACAAATGTCCCGTCACTGTTGCAGGCTGACTTTGCCCAATATGGACAGACTGCATTTTCCTTTTTCTAATGCTGGAAAAGAAGGCTCCCACTTGTAAGGGGAAGGTGCTTCTTACTGATGGCAATGAGAAACTGCCCATGCTTTCCCATCTCTTTGTTGCCTATCAAGAAAAAACGAAAGCAAATTTTATGCTGGAGTATATCAGCTTCCTCATTCTAGGCAGAGTTGTTGAAAACAAGTTATTTTCCTTGCAGATACCCAGCCCAACATGTGCCTCTGAATTGTCGGGCATGTTACTGCTCTTTCCAGGTAGACAGGTAGCTCTTTCCAGGTAATTAATCTGTGGAACTCTTTGCCACAGGAGATGGTAATGGCATCTGGCCTAGATGCCTTTAAAAGGGGATTGGACAGATTTCTGGAGGAAAAGTCCATCGTGGGCTATAGGACATGATAGGTTGGGCAACTTCCTTACATTAGCAGTAGGCTAGTTCAGAGTGCTGCATGCAAGGGAGTGGCAGCAAGATGCAGGAATCTTGTTGTCTCATGCGCTCCCTGGGGCATCTGGTGAGCCGCTGTGAGATGCAGGAAGCTTTGGGCCTTTGGTCTGATCCAGCGGGGCTCTTCTTATGTTCTTATGACAAAGCTTTGGTGGCCCATTGTCTTCTGTGAAGGCTCAGTGCCTTCCAGTTGCATTCAGGAGGTGTTCTGAGGCATGGGGAGGCTGTGCCCTTACTCCCCCCCCCCCCCGCACATACATCTCAGAAGACCTACCAGGTCTTTTCAGGCCGGGTCTCTCTGCAGATACAGATTTCTGTGGCTAACTGAATTCAAGGGGGTCCAGGAACAGATTCATTCCTCGGTAGCATAGCTTGTTTATAGCACAGCTCTTTACAAGCCAAATGTGGATTGCATTTGGTGCTGCAAGGGCATGTGTTGAAGCTACGATGATGTGCTGGTCCTGCAGCAGCAAGCAAGTGGTACAATGGCCCAGCGAAGCAGAGTAAGGTAAAGTAGCAGAGGGGTACAATGACATGGCAAGACTGATTGCAGCCCTGTCCATATTAACAAGTCATTGGAGAATACCCTGCCACATAACGCTTGTGCAGTTCTCATTCTTGAAGAATAGAGGAAGTTGCACATGCTTGAAAGTTCAGAAAAGAAGTAGGTCCTTTGTATTCTGTCTAGCTCGTTATTTCCACCCCAGGTTTGTCAAACAGTCCATGAAAACACAAAGAATTCCCATCAGAGTAAATTATGCAAACTGATGTTTGTAGTTTGAGGGACTAACATAGTCGTGTTTCTTTAGCACAGAATTCAAATTTGGATGTTGGTCCGTGCTTGATTCGTGCCAAATACAAATCAAGTCCCATATCAGACAGCAGAAATTATACTTTATTCTGAGCTAGGTGCAGTACTTCCGACGGTAACATGGACAAGTTTTCGTGGTCAAGGTTTGTATAAAGGGTAGAACACATGCGGTAGTATTTTCCTGTTGGCTATGAACTCTGGTTTCATCTTGAACTCTTGTCACTCTTGCAGATCAACTCTCAGGAGAAGGAGCAGGAGGAGGAGAAGCGCAGTTCTGTATCTGACCCAGTTCTTGACTTGGACATCCCACTGGCAGTGGCCAAGGAGCGTGCCCACCAGAAGCGCACCAGCAAAAGGGCACCGCAGATGGACTGGAGCAAGAAAAACGAACTGTTCAGCAACCTCTGAAGTTTGCCATCCCCCAAGCAGGGAGGAGGAGGAGGAGGAGCAGGGGCCCTACCATCAAATTCGGCCAGAGCTTCCTCGGCTTTCTTATCAACCTCCAGTTTTTTTTCCTTGGAGGGGTGTTTTTCCCTCCCTTCCCCTCTCTCAGCCTGGGGAATGGAAGATCTTGTTCTTGTCCTGTGTAATCTGAAGGAAAACAAATGGCATGATGACTACTGCACAAGAAGCAATTCCATTTTAAAAGAGAATGACGAGACATTTTTATACACTGTCTACAAAGAGCTTAGTAGGTCTCATGTGCATTCCTGGTGAGGGGATTGGTTGATCTGCAACTCTGAAGCCAATGTGGTGTCCATGTTGTTGGGCCAATGGGAGGGGGTGGGTGGGTGGGTGGGGTGTTTCTGCTTGTATCACTTTTTTCTGAAGAAAAACATGCTGATCTTTTTTTTTTCCTCAACTTCAGTCAGATCTTTAGTGAAAATGTACATGCGGGCCAAGGTTTTGAGCTGCCAAGTTTGACACTTGAATGGGGCATGATGTGGTGCTTAGCACTGCTTAAAGAGGCATCAGCTTTTAGGATATCTAAAGGTGTAGGTGCCTAAAACCATTTAGTCTTGTAGTCTGCTCATGCTCTGAGCTTGACTCACTTCGGGGGGGGGGGGGGAATTGTATAGACATCCAGAGTAAGTGACTTGAGACCTGTAGCCTTAGATCAGAATGGAATTTCTTTTTTTAAAAAAAATTGACTACCAATAAGCACGAGCCAATGTCCTCCCCCTCCACAAAATGGTTATCTCTGCCACTCCATCCTTCTCTATGATTTACCTAAGAATGATTATCCAGAAGAGATTGCAACTGCTAGCAAAGTCTGTGTGTGGCAGGACAACCCATGACCTTTTTGTGCTGCCTCATTTGTGCTTCGAAACTTCTTAGATGGAAAAGAAGCTTTGGGAACTGTTCTGCCTGCGAGCTCCTGGGGTGGGCTTCTTTTCTTGGCCAGGATTTTGGAGTCTTTGGGCTGGCACAGCAACTGAAAGCAGCCAAGAACTATAGGCTGCGTTTAGTTTACTTCTGGAGATGGAGCTGATCAAGGGTTTTCAATAATAGAACTTAATTTAACAGTTTTATAAGAAAAAAAACCTGTTTCATTTTCTGAAATGTTTTCTAATTATAGTTCTCTCTTTCACCTGCGTCTATGTTGTGGAAATCATTCCTCCTCATTAATGTTTTGTTTTCTTGATCGATCTTTGTAATGTCAAATGCAAAAAAAAAAAAAAAAATCTGCTTACCAGAAGGAAAAGCCACCTTGATCTTGTGTGCTGATTTCTATGTTTAAATCTCGGTAAAGTCTGGAGCTTGTGGAAAAGCTCAGCCCAGCATGTGATCAGGCAATCCTTCCTGTTCTTACAGCCTTAGGTATGCCATGACGAGAACCGTTCATTCATTGCCAGAAGCTGGCTCGTGTAAACAGAATGTGTTACAGTGTAATCCCTCCCTGCCCTCCTAACCACCCCACCTAGCAAACCGTTTTTTGGCACAACTATGTATTAACTCTAAACATTTGTAAGGACTCCTCCTCTGTCGGTTAGGATGGGGCAAGGGAGACAGAGAGAGAGATCACAGTAGGTAGATAGGTATATGAGAGCGGGGACAGGCTGCATCAACACGACATGAAGTGGGTCACGTTTTTTTAAACAGCAGGTAGCAATGCCATTGCCATATAGGCAGTTGTGTTTATTTCACTCCTATGCTACTTCTGATACGCCCTTTCCATGCAGGTGTTTTTTATTCACTTACATGCAGTAAGGAAATAGGTTGCAACCAGGGGCGTAGCTAAAGAAGTGCAGGGGGGTGCAGTTGCACCAGGCTACGCGTTCCCAGGGGGCAACAGTCTGACTCCGCACCAAGGCTGTTGGCCCCTTCTGCCAGCCTGAGCACACACACAAGCTTTGCAGCCAGCAGCCTTTGCTGCTGGCCGACTTTGTTACAGTTGCATCGCGATTGCAGCCAAATGCAATGATAACAGCAGCTAGACTTGCCCCTGCAGCTGGCCAGCAGCAGCAAAATGGAAGTTGTAGCCCAGGCAGCCGACAGTCTTTGCTGATGCCTGTGGGCAACTTCCATTCAGCTGCAACAAGTGCGATCTGCGTGTGATGTGATCTCAACGGCAGTGGTGGAGACACAGCCAGCAAATAAGCAGTCTTCCTCCTGCTTGTGTGCTGCGGCTGGGAGGGGTCAGAGGGGGCTAGCTTGTTTACTTTGTGCCAATTTCCTCTGTTCCAAATTGGCGCTTGGAATCCTGGGGTGACTGCGCGTGCGCAGAGACCCAAAGGGAGGCATGAACCATGAGGCAAGCACAAAAAACCCAAAACAAAATCAGAATTGCTGCTGCTGGCCTGTGTGTGTGTGTGTGTGTGTGTGAGAGAGAGAGAGAGAGAGAGAGAGAGAGCACAATCCTATGCATGTCTACTCAGAAGTAAGTCCCATTGTGTCCAATGGGGCTTACTCCCATGAAAGTGTGTATAGGATTGCAGCCTGAGAGCGAGATCCAACTGTAGTACAAAAGAATTCAATATGAGAGAGAGAGAGAGAGAGAGAACACCAATCATTTCCAGAGAGAATCCAACTCAAACCTTCTGTCAAAAAGGTAAGTTAGTTATGTTCCAGTTCCCTCCCAGGTCGTCTTAGCCACTACTTAATTTCTAGGTACTGCAAGCTGGGGTGGGGGCCTGTCACCAGTGACTTGCGATGATGCAGACTGGGGCTGCGCTCCTTCGAATGTCGTTCATTGATCATTTATCCTTGGATCCCGGCAAGGCTCAGGCAATACTCAGGAGAGTATTTACAATAATTCCTGGTCTCCCAGATTTCTGATGTGGTGTAGACATGTGGTCACACCCCCTCAGCTGTGTGGTGAGATCATGCCATCATCATGCCTTCTCTGTACATGAAAGTCCCAGATGTGTGAGAACAGTCTGGCCATGGTTTTTGACAATGGAACACTCTGTAGGTCCTCAGAGGTACACTCTGCCCTCTTCTCAGTGCTTGTCCCCTCCCCAGTACCCACCTTGCCTTCCCGTCTTGGAGAGGCAGTCCATGGCATGAAGTTGGCGTGAGTGCTGCCATCTTAGCTGTATTTATCTCCACCACCACCACCCCGTGTGCATCACAAAAGCTTATGGCAGAGGCAGGTTGTTCAAATTGGTTTGAAATTGACCTTGGCAACTGTCTTTTGGTTTCAGTGTGGATTTTTAAAATGGTTTATGAAGTATTTTACTAAGTGCTTTTGGAGGCTGCCAAGAAGTGTAAATTTTTTAAAATTTTAGAAAACAGAGATAAGATGGGGCATATACTCCAGATTGCTTAAAGTGTTTATGTTACCATTGGTGCTATTTAATTTATTTGGATTGTGTTCTGTGAGCAGTAACTCTAAGCACCCAGTGGTAACATACCCAGAGGGAACTGGTCTTCTGTACTGTGTACCCAAGGAGGCATGCATAAAGGGGAGTATTTACAATTTCCCTGGTCTCCCAGATTTCTGATGTGGTTTAGACATGTGGTCATACCCCCTCAGCCGTGTGGTGAGAGACACCATATGATCACCTCCCCATATGGTGACATGGCTGTTCTGATCAGATCCTCCAGGTATGTGTGAGTACAGGGCCCCCCAAAGTGGGGGGGACCAATGTAACAACATTGGCCATATTGGGTTAAGGCCAGCCCTGCAAATGCCCTTCAGCTCATGTTCTTAAGTCAGCAGAAAACTGTTGATATGCTCTGCATTGCTGGACTAGGGGAGAAAATCATCCTGTTTTCACTTACAGGGCTGGAGATCTGCATCTCAAGATCTGCTTCTATCAAAACTAGTTTGTTTAGAGAGATACTGGCCATGTTTAGCAGAGAGACTTAAGCAGTCTTTCATTTCATTTTTATTTTCTGAATATAGTCAGAGGCTCTTTGTTGCTGTGTATACAGAAGCATGCCAACTTGGTTTGCCTACCATAAACATAATTATTCTGCAAAATGGAGGTAACAGCTGTCTGTGGTACACATGGTACACATGTCTGTGGTACACATACTTGTACGACCGTACAAGCTGTTGGTTGCCCAGGAAGTTCAGGCAAGCAGCTGGACCTTATGAGAATATCTAGTTGATCCTAATAAATAAAAAGCAGGATTTGAATCCCCTCCCATTTGATATCTGTAAGTTGCCACACAATATTAGCATGCATTATTAGTTAGGTGTTACGTGTTGTCAGCCCATTTATGAGGGCTATTCATTTAATGTTGTGTTTTTTAATCTCTGCAGCCTGTTTTGCTAACTAGGCCTCCCATGTTCCACAGATGAGCACATGTAGCTTGATGTTACCTGCATCTATAACAGTGCTAATGATGGCAGGTTTATCTGGGCAAGGTAGCAGCCGTACCTCTACGTTGCTATGCTCCAACCATTCCTTTCATTTGCTTATCCAATGTTAATAATTTCCTTTGTGTATTCTGCCCTCTCTCCACCAGAAACCCTACAAACAACAAATGCAAAATCTACAACATGGAGCTTCCTGTAATTTGCTTCCAAATTTAGGTGCTATACATGTGTGGGGCTCTCTTTTGGTTCCCTTGTTCAACTGGCAATTAAGTGAAGGCAAAAAGTGGTATAGTAAGGTGGAGCAGTTCCACTACAAGGCTGCCCCAAAAAGGTTTTGACAAAGTCTTCACCAAAGGCTGCAAGGGAAATTTGCAAATATGGGACAAGAATGCAGCTCATAGCTGGCTTTGTTTAAAAGACAGCTTCTAGCTAGCTCAGCAGTTTTGCCATGTCAAAAGGCAGTAGAAAGTAGCTTCTACAATGAAATGCTGAAATAGCCATGGAATGCTATTGGAATGCTGAAATTCATGAATGACTGAAGGTTAGAATGAAGAATGAAGTGGCCAAGTTTGCTGATGACGGTGAAATAAGTATTGAAGGAGAACTTCCCCAACATTTACTAAAGAGCTCCAAATGCAGGATTGCTAGTCCACTGCCCAGCATGGGTGCCATCTTCACATATGTAGTGCCATGGGCTGCAGCTGATTATCTCGTGAAAATTCTTGAATAAAGCATCCACTCAGCATGCTGCAGCCATTAGAGAAACCAATTAATGCATTCAAGAGATAGCTGAAAAAGTAAATAGCACTAGCAGTGTGTGCAGTTGTGCTTCCCTCTAAAACAGTGGTTCTCAAACTTTTTAGCACTGCGACCCACCATTTAGAATGACCATCTGTCCAGGACCCACCGGAAGTGATGTCATGACCAGAAGTGCTGCTGCTTCTTGTAGCACAGTGATGTCAGAGCCTGCCACTTTCCTGAGAATGCAGCAATCACTTGGGTTATTTCTCAGTCATTTTCTAATAGCAAAGTGAATATGAAAAAAGCCTTGTTGTTGTTGTTCAGTCGCTTAGTCATGTCTGACTCTTCGCGACCCCATGGACCACAGCACGCCAGGCCTCCCTGTCCTCCACTAGCTTCCGGTGTTCGCCCAATTTCATGTTCATCGCTTCAGTGACACTAACCATCTCATCCTCTGCCGCCCCTTCTCCTTTTGCCTTCAATCTTTCCCAGATTGAAAAAAGCCTATTTACAGCCTATTTTGACACAAGCAAAACAGCCCTCCTCCCTTTCCAATGTCCCCATATTTTCAATATGGCTGCCCTAGGTGCTTCATGACCCACCTGAAATTGGCTCTTGACCATGGGCTCCAACTAGGGGGGCTTTGGTTTTTTTTGGCCCCCATGGTTTTTTTCAATGGGGCAGAGCACCCATGATCCAGCCAACCCCTTCTGGCACCCGGCACCCCCCAATCAGTGGCCCCAGCACCCTTTCCCAAGGCTGCAGCGATCGCATGCCCCAGCCTCGGGAGAGGCTGCTGTTGGGCTGCAGCAACCCTTCCTGAGGCCGGGGCGTGCAATCACCCCCTTCCTGTGTGGGTGTGGCCACATCAGGGGTGTGGCCACTCCATGGGCACCCCTGCTGTTATAAGCAAGTCAGCGCCCATGCTGTCGACCCACTGGTGGGTCCAAACCCACAATTTGGGAACTACTGCTCTACAAGACAGTGGAACTGGAGTATGTATGGGAAAAGTCCAGTTAAAATTATTAGGAAGAGAGGGGTGCCTTAAGAAGAATGACTTGGTGGCTGGAGATTTTTGATCGCTGTGGCCATGGCAGGAGTTTATACTACCAGTACATACTGTTTCCAATTGAGATACAGGTTACTGATTGTTATTGGAAGTTATGCATGTGATATGGAGTAGAAATACTAATCCAATGCTTTGTCCTTTAAAAAAATCGATGATCTTATTTTTAACAGAGGCAAGCTGCAATCCTATACATACTTTCCTAGGAGTCCCATTGAATTCAATGTGACTTACTTCTGAGTAGACATGCACAGGTTTGTGCTAGAGTTAGTATGCCAGACATAGGGTGCTGCCATATACTGTAGCAGCTTTTTGCAGTGCATGAGGCTGGCACAAATGCTAGATAGCCCCTGAGTTATGGACATCCTGACTCAAGGACAGTCAAATCAGCACTTTCATGCAAGTGCAATCAGTCTCACCTTGTGCTTTCATGCAGGTGCAGCAACAGGGCAATTCCCACTTCTGGACAAACCTCCAAAATGGAATCAGTTTAGGACTTGGCTGTAGGTTGTTTTGTTATCCCGCCAGAGTGGAGAACAAGCTGGTGTACAGGAAAGTGTTGTTTCTGGAGAGGAGCGGTAGACAATATTTCACATGTATAAAGCTGTCCACTACTTATGAGTGGCAGGGATGTAGGGCACCATGTATTTTGCTTTCTAAGTCAGAGAGATGACTGAAGCATGATGGTAGATCCTGACATTCTTTGAAAGCTAGCTAACAAGCTCTCTCTGGTTGAAGCTCTGTGAAAAACCAAGTATTGCATCCAGAATACATGTTGGAGGTTAATCCAAATTGTAGATAGTATCTGCTTAACAGAAGTATCTTGGTGTGGAAAGCAATTGCCATGCTAAGTTCCTACGCAGAAAGGTTGATTAATTTGCTAGGTAAATGACTCTGAGAAGAAATATTCCTCCCAACCTTTCACATTTCCTAGTCAGGGAGTGAAGGTAATTGCCTGGTACAATGAAGTACAACTTGTAAACGCCCATCTGTGATAACACTTGATCCTTGCTCAGCCTGCAGTGAAGAGTAGAAAACTACACTTGTGTGTGTGTGTGTGTGTGTGTGTGTGTGTGTGATGGGACAGGAGACTCTTAACATTTCCTTTGGTTTTGTACATTGAATTTCTGTGTGATGTGGTATAACTCTTTTAACAATGCTAATTGTGAAGTGATTATCTTCTGTCTCAACATCAACATCAGCAGGGGGGAACCTTCTTAGCCATGTCTGTCTGTGAATCATTAAAGTGCTGTCCTTTCTATGGACAGGAAAGCAGAGGAAGGGAGGGGCAGTGGGCAGGAGCGCAGCATGTATCAGCCCTATAATCTCTTCCTGGCAGGAAAGCCTCCCCAGGGAGCCCACAAGCTCCAGTGCTCACTGACCTCATTAGAAGACAGCGGACCCTGAGTGTTTGCCAACTCCCTTGCAGCACCGCAGAAGTCCTGTATGCGTTGTCCACTGCTTTGGAAGCCCATTTGGGAGGAAAAGTGGGATTTAAAAGGAATAAATGAATGAATAACTGGGTGCACATTCTAAGGCAAGCCCTGGTCTTGAATCATCAGGGGTATTTGCTCCAGGCTGTCAGAAAGCCTTCTGGCATCCCAGATAAATAAGATGGGTTTGTTGCCATGGGGCTGGTATGCACTTCTTACAAGTAGGGTATAGGGTAGGTACTGCATTATAACTGTGGTTAGTTGTGCTGCCTACAGCACATCAATCAATCAATCAATCAATCATATTTATATACCGCTTTTCAGCATAAAGTTCCCAAACTGGTTTACAGGCAAATAATAACATTAAAGCCTTGGCTCCCTGTCCCAAAAGGGCTCACAATCTAAAAGAATGGAGAACACCACCAGCAACAGCCACGGGAAAGACACTGTGCTGGGGTGAAGAGGGACAATTGCTCTCCCCTTGCTAAATATAAGAGGACACCACTTGAAAAAGTGCCTCTTGCCCAGTTAGCAGGGGTTCCACATCTTCATGTGGAAAGAGGTTGGTCCTCATCTTTCCTTTCAAAGGTAGCCAGCTATATGGTTTTGCCCAAGGCAGTTCAGAAATGCCATTATGTTGCTCAGTAAACTCTGTTGCAGATACTCAATAACCAGGATTTTGTTTTTTAAAAAATGCACTTCTGCTAGATAAAGCAGACTAAGACAGGATAGGTGGCTATGAAGAAAGACTGCAGCGTTTGCTGCTCTTCAGTCTAGAAAAAAGACGCCTGAGGGGGGACATGATTGAGACATACAAAATTATGTATGGAAGGGATAGAGTCGATAAAGGGATGTTCTTTTCCCTCTCTCAAAACACCAGAACCAGGGGGCATCTGCTAAAACTGAGGGTTGGGAGAGTTAAAACAGATAAAAGGAAGTTCTTTTTTACCCAGCGGGTAGTTAATCTGTGGAACTCTTTGCCACAGGAGGTGGTGATGGCATCTGGTCTTGATGCCTTCAAGAGGGGATTGGACAGATTTCTGGAGGAAAGGTCCATCGTGGGCTATAGGCAATGATGGATTGTGCAACCTCCTTACAAAGGTGGTGGGCTACTGGTACCGGGTGCAAGGGAGTGGCAACAGGATGCAAGCATCTTGTAGTCTCATGCCTTCCTGGGGCACCTGGTGGGCCGCTGTGAGATACAGGAAGTGGACTAGATGGGCCTTTGGCCTGATCCAGCAGGGCTCTTCTTATGTTCTTATGGCATTCAAAATGCACAAATTAACTTGTGATGACAAAAAGTTTGGTGAGCCTTTCAGGATCAAAGAGGATGGGAGAGTCCAGTGTAGCTGCGAAAGGCAGCTGGAGGTAGCCAAGTGGCATAAGTTGCAGACAAAACATTCAGTTATGTTGCTCTTAGGTTTGCATAATGGGCTGTATAATCTACTAAATTCAGGTATGATTTTGTCGATTTCAGGGCCCAATCCTATCCAACTTTCCAGCACCAATGCAGTCGTGCCCATGGGGATGCGCTGCACCTTGTGGCGGGGTGGGGGGGGACGGACGGACGGGACAATCGCAGAGGCCTCCTCTAAGAAAATGTTATCCCCAGGCTGTGTTGCAGCTGCACCAGCACTGCAAAGTCACATAAAATTGGACCCTCAGTCTGTTAAATTGTGAGGGCAATTAACACTTTTAATTGGGTATGAGCCAGACAAATTGTATTGATGTGTTAATAAGTTTTGGGTGGATTTTGTGACATTGCGACAGCTCTGGCCATACAATAAAACCTGGTTTATGGTTTTGTTGACATATTGTGGGGTGAATTGGGCTTCCCTGAGATGAAAAGCAGACCAGGAAATATTGTAAGTTGGCCATAGACCATTTGAAACTGTTGAGTATTTACAGTGTGACAAGACACAAATTCTTCATGTGGGCTTAAATTCAAATAACTGTCCTGAGGCAGTCTTGATCTATGGATGTCTGAAATGAAAAGCAAACTCTTGTTGATGAAAACCACCAAAATGAAACAACCACAATTGTTATTGAGTTGGATAAAAGGGTGCCTGTTTGAATGTGGGATGACATCAGATCACTCCTTCAGAAACTAATGCTTCAGTAATTTTTCTCCTTGCCTTTAGTTTTGTGAGCCATGTTTAGTTTAGTTTGGTTTTGCACGTCATTATACAAATAATATTAATTTTGTTAAATGCTTTTCCATCCCACTTTTCATTAAAATTGTAACTTTCAAAAAAAAATGCAATAAAATATTGTCAGAAAATATAAAAATACCCTTCCAGGGAAATGCACGGTCCTGCCCCTAAAATGACAAGATGTCCGAGGGGTTGACTTCATGATGGGAGAAAAAGAGAATTTTTTTTAGCATTTCCAGCACTGGAGCTCAAGAGGGGCTGATGCAGATTTAGGGGAAGCGCCACACAGATGAGGAGACAGTCTCAGTATTTCCCACTGTACTGTATCAGATGAAATAAGAATGCTGCAATTTGTGACCCAATTTAACAAGAGGAGAATCCCTGTGGTCCAGGCGTTGAGGCTGTCTAGGGGAGGAAAGAGGTCCTGTGCAAATGCTATGCTGGCTTGGGAGTCAGGAACCCCTTGACTGTTGCTTATATAAGCGCATGGCTGTGGTTCATGTGATTCCTGCCAATGCTCTGTCCCTCCACATACAACCAGGCTGCTAACATTCTGTTAGTAATGAAATAATAGTCAGATAAATTGCCTTGCAAGACTGCCTGCTCATTAGATTAAACCCAGGCTGGCACAACTGATGTGGATTAAAGGGCCATTCACTGCCCAACCAAGTTTGCCCACCTGCATGGAAAACGAAAACTTTGGGCATCAAAGCCTAAAGTGTTCTGACCTGCTTGTGAATAATAAAATAGTTTGCCAATTACCTTAAGAGGCTTTTTTGATAACTACTGAAACTAGAATTTGCAAAAGACAAGAGGGAGGCGTATGTTGCCCCATGGCTGCCACCTTGTGGCACATCTTTGGCTCAAGTAGCTGGCATATTTAGCGACAAGCATAGTGCGTACTGCACAGTGGTGCCTGGGTCCTGCAAGTGTGTGTGGTGGTAGTCCGGCCAGGTGCAGGTCACAGTGGTTAGCAACCAGCAGCAGCTTCCAGTCCATCTCATCTCATTCTGAAACCAGGTTTATATAAGGCTGGTAGGTCATTTCCACCAATCATTGAAAACTAGGCAGAAGGAGACTGCTGGAGGAAAAACTCCTTCCCAGGTTATTGGAGAGCACCAAAATCCCTGACAAGTCAGACAGTAGAGAAGGTTTGTGGTCTGGGAAGGTGGGGCAAGTCACTTCTCTCCCTAGTGATGTAAGACAATGTAGGGGTTGTAGGAGAATTAAAACAATAATACTGTATTAACAGGAGTTTAATTTCTTTTAAAGGATGAAGAACACCAAAACAAAAGGTAAAGTGAGAAGCAAAACTGCAGTCCTATCCATGCTTACCTGGGAGTAGGCCTTATTGGCTCTGTTACTTACTTCTGAGTAGACATGCACAGAGAACTGGGCTTCTAGGCACTTAACGGAGGCATCAAATGACAGGATGGTTAGTAGTAGGCACAGAATTTAGGCCCTAGATCCACATGGATCTAGGATAAGTACTCCTGTCAGTCCAGGATCTTGATCCTCAGACCCACATCTAGCCAGAAGGCAGGCAGTGGAATGAGATGAGGTGCTTGACTGACAGACCAGGACAAATGTGCAAATCATGTGTGTATGTGTTTGCCCATGACTCTGCTTTTCAATACCTGTTGGTGTTAAGCAGTTTCTAACTTTGGGATTGGATACTGAGCATTTCTGCTCTGGGGAATGAGGGGGCTTCACAGTCCAATGAACTGGCTCCAAGTCAAGCCCTTTGCTTGCAGGTCAGTCGGAGAAGAGAAAGGAGAACAAACGCAAACAATAGGTCAAACATGGCTCTGTAGGTGATAGAGGCATCACAGGACTCTGAATGTTCAGAATACAGGCGTGCCACAGTGTCCACTGATTTGGTATCCATGGTTTCCGTTATCCACAGATACCATGGATATTGGGATGCCTATTAAAAAGATGGGGGAACATTAAACAAATCTTTTTACCTTGTTGCAGCAAAACCACTTCTGTTCCCCTGTCTTTAAAAAGACATCCCAAGTATCCACGGTTTCAGGTATCCATGGTGGGGCCTGGAACGGAACCCCAGCAGATACCGAGGCGTGCCTGTATGTTCATAATAAGCAAAACATAGGGGGGGAAATGGGGGGTTTAACCCAGCTAAATCCACTCTCAGAAGAGAGTTCTGCTGCGAGCACCATCATTGCCCTACAAGTTGAGGCTGCTGAAGCAGGTTCTCTTGGCCATGTTTATAATGGTAGGGAGAATTGGGAAAGACTTGTCAATTCAGAAGACTCAGGAATATCTAGGACAATGAGTAAGTTGGTTGTCTCCTGGCATTTTGGCAAGCGTGGGCACAGAATAAGGGTTTTGGTAGTTCTAATATGGTAGCTTACAGGAGCCGAAAGAGCAGTTGTGGCTGGCAAGTCTATCTCACACCTTTGCCCTTATAACAAAAAAATCACTGAATTTGGTCCATTATTGAATCCATCTTAACTGCACTTTGGGCTTGTCTACACTAATTGTTTACTCATAGCTCTGTGCTGAGTTAGTAATTTGCCTTGCAGGTGCAACCAGGAGGTATGTTTGTACAGTTCACATTGCCTGAAAAGGACTGAACATGTTCCTGCTAAAGCTTCATGCAAAGATGTTTGAGGATTAAAAAGTCTTCACCGTCATGTTTGCGGTGTGGGCTGAGCTGCTTGTTCCTTGTATTGTGAGTGCCTTGTTTTCTTGATGCCTTTGTTTGTTCATCCTGGCCCAAGTGGTGACGGTGTAGCCATGTAAATCCTCCCAGGTTTGCAGGGATTTGGTGTTGGTTTTGCATAACCGGGTAAATGAGCAGCATATATTTCCGCAATCTGCTGCTCCAGTAGGGTGAGAATGTACAGTTCTTTTCTCCATGAGGGACATTTTGGCTTCAATCTCAGTTGTAAAACAGAATTCCCTCAAGTTTCTGAAGCCATTTCTAGTGGTGGCAAATCAAAATAAACAGAGGCCTGTTCTCTCTCACACCACAGAACAGCCTTTCCAACTTTTCAGGCTTCCCAGCCTTTTCTGTACTTTGCCAGCTCTACACATGGAGGGCCATTTGTCTTGCTGTACAGTGAGAGATGCTAGATGAGGGAGGGAATGTTTCTTTCCTAACTGTTGCTGATCTGTTAGGAGTTGACAGACAAAGCATGTAGGAGTTTCTCAGGGGCCCCCTGCTGTGTGCGGACGGGATAAAAGCAAGGGATGCTAGAAAGCAGCCAGCAGTTGTGCTAGACACCTTTTTTTTGGCTCAGGCACTGCACTGCTCCGGCCTGGAGACACAAGCCATATATGAAGCATGTCCTTAAGGAGTTGTCGGTCCTTCCTGGGCATTTCTGTGAAGCCGCAAGCTACCAGGCCAGCTCCACTGAACCAAGAGTAGAGTGACTGTCCAGGACAAGATTTTTAACTCTTGAGAGACCTATACGCAAAAGTGTTAGGCCAACTCCTCACAGGAACGGAAGACATTTTCTGGACATAACTGCAGGAAGATGAAGATAGTGTCCCCATGTAATTGGGGACAGTGGATGACAACAGCTGGGGAAGGGAGGTAGGCAAATCCTCAGGAGAGCACCAAGGTGATTATTTAAGAACCACACAAGGAGCAGGCAGGCGGTTTGAGGCAAGTCCAGCTGCAGGGCTAGCTTAAGCAAAATGCATATGGGAGGGAGAAGCCCTCATAAAAAGTGAGCAGTCAGGACTAGAATGTTCCGCCCCTCAGTGGTTTCGAATGGCTGATTTTTCTTTAAAGTAAACGGAAGGGTGGGAGGGGGCTAGGTAATAGCTTCCTTTCTTGTTGCTATCAGAATCCAAACAATGTAAGTAGGCTGGAAGACCCTCTCCATTCATTCCCTTGGAGCACTTACAGTCAGGCGTTTGCCGTATTGTGCTTTCACGGCAATGCTTCATTGTTGGCCTGCAAATATGCCACGGGTGAGTCATTCCCGAAGAAACAAAATCCCCAGGCGTTAAACTGCTTTCTGCAAAAAACTGTCTTTGTTGCTCGATCTTTGTAGAGAAAACAGGGATGTGAAACTTGTGCTGGGTTTATGTTCAACACGGATAATTTTTGTAGATAACTGAGAGCCAAATAGGTTTGCAGCAGAAGGCTCGTTTTCCAAGGCGCCTCCATGCTTTGGGTACAATTAATTGTATTTATAGTAAACTCATTGTGACCTGGTTGACTTCCTCTTCTGTCTCTCACTTCGTAGCTATACATTCTTTGCAGCTGGGTGTGTGATCAGTGTCGATTACATATATTTGGGCAGTGTAATCTGACTGGCAGGAGTGTGGAAAAAAGGTAGGGATTGCCTGGAAACAAAAACAAAGGATTTACCTGGAAATTGCCAGACAAAAGGGGGTAAAAGCCAGCATAGGTATTCCTGAGAAACCAGGTGAGAGCAGAGAGTTATATTGCATGTTTTGCCATTCATCTCAGTCAACATTATCTACTATTACCTACCTTGAAAAAAGAGAGAGCCAGAGAGACAACTGGTCTGATGAAGCAAGGTCCTTCGGTTGCACAGTGAATGAAGCCAGAAGGCGGACTAGGCTTTTAAATGAATAGCTTTGCCTGAAAAAAAAAATGTGTGTGTTTACATCCACTCTGGGTTTGCACTACAGTACCAAACAAAGAATTCCGTGGTCATCCAAAGGCTTAGTAACTGGTGAGTCTGCCCATCATGGTGGTGTGTTTTGTGGTTCCACTGCTCTCCTCTGTGGGGCACTGCTATGCTGCATCCTCAGTTTCGGTGAAACAGCCCCTTTTTCAGCAACAGAAGGAAAAACCGGACTAAAGCCCAAACCCTTAATGCAATGGAGCTCAGACAGATGCAAAGCAGATTCATGGAAGGACAAGATCCATGGGTTGGGGAACAGAGGAGGGCACCAGGCCATGGAGAGGCTTGGGGGAATAAAGAGAATAGCTTCATCAATTGGCACCAAGTACCAACGTGAGGATGACGAGATCTCAGTGTCCATGTGCCCAGCAAGGTGTGCCTGCACATCCACAGCAGTGAACTGCTCTCACTTGGGGCTGCTGGAAATTCCTACAGAGGATCCCTGTGCACTGACGAGAACAACCCTGTAAGTATGCACCAACAGAATGGGATGTTGCCTTCTGGTTTGCCAAGGACCCTTGGGAAAGATGCTAAGATGAGGGAGGAAACTGAAGCATTTCACAGTGCTGAGTGGTGCCATCTTAAGGGAGTAAACATGACTGGAATGTTGGCCAAACTGTGGGCTTGCCAAAGAATGCTCACTCCTCTAATTGCATGTGCTGGCCCCTGACCTCTTGGCTCTGAGGGAAAGGCCAGAAACAGCAGTAATTTATTACCACTGTAGGCCCATCCTTGATAGATTGTAAAGCTCAGACATGTACTCCACTGGACAGTGTCAGCCTAATTTATAGACATGCTTCAGAAGCAAAGTCAAGGGAGACCTTCTATATCAGGATAAGAAGATTGTGCTGTTATTTAGGATGCTGCATGATATAAATTTAAAGTCGTAACCGGATCCCACCCAAAACTGAAATAAAACTGGTAAGGCAGAACTATGTGCTGAAATTGCAGAGCAAATTGCCTCAGTGAATCCTGTTTTCTAATATTTCCCTCCCTTACTCTTTCACGTGGTGCAGGCACTGGATATTTTCACACATGCCTACTGCTTTCAGGCCCCCTGCATCAAGGTGTTATCGTATCTCAACATACCAGACAACATCTGCCACCTCTATTACATTAAAATACTAAGAGATAGGAGCAGATGAGCTAATTGAGGAATCTGTTAGGCTGAGTAGAGTTTCTATGGGAACCTGTTTATAATCCTCTCAGAGACCTTCAGGTCTCCCCACCTTCAGACATGCAGGCAGTAGCGTGAATTGAGATGGGGCTTTTGGGACAAAGTGCCCTGACCTTTGGATGCTCTTCCCAAGGAGGTTTGCCTGACAATTTTCCTAACAAATCTAAGAGCACAATCCTAAACTGGAGTAAGGCCGGCATAAACTAAGCCAGCAAAGTTTGGCCAGCACAAGGGCCACCATAAAGTGAGTTTGGAGTCAGGGAGGATGTCTCTCCAGAGTCAGAGAGGATGGCTCACGTCTGTATGCTGCCCTCTCTGACTCCCAGAGTGGTCCAAACATACTTTACGGTGGCCCTTATACTGGCCAAACTTTGCTGCCTTAATTTATGCCGGCCTAACTCAGTTTAGGATTGAACCCCAAGTTAATTTTTACCAGCTGTCCTTAAACTAGAATCTCTACACCAGAACAAACCAGTTGGGTCTTCAGCCATCTCCTAGCTGTTTCTTCCTTTTGTATCTGTGCCCTCTGCCTTTTTGCAATATGTGAAAAACAAAAAATATTGGCCTTCTTTACAAGACGACTGTCAGGATTGTGAGATAAGAACATGAAATGCTTTGAACACTTAAAACATGCCTTATGCCTGAAGTTTTCAGTCTATAGTAGGGGAATAAAAGTGAACACAGAGTTGATTGGCTTAATTTCTAGGAAAAGAGATACTGGGATCCTAGTCCACCTGGACATATCGCATTTTGATGTGGTGTCCCTTCTCGCTAATCGTGTGTGCGCGTGCGTACTCTCTTCTATGGTTACTAAATGGAGAAGAAAATACATCCTGCACCTGCTCAAGGGCAAATTCATTGATTTCAACATTTTCCAGGTTTAACCCCTGGCACTGAACATAAATTCTGGTGTCGAGCCATGGCCCAAATTAAGCCCTGTAGGCTTGTTCTGAGAATGATTGAGATGAAGAACATTCTTATTAAATATACATAATAAACAACACTACATTAGAGATATTAATTTCTCATGGGCTGAAGAACTAAAAATATTTTTATCCCACTTATTTCCCAAGGATTCCAGGGAGTACAAGGGTCTCATTTTATCTTCACAGCAATCCTGTGAGGTAGGTTAGGCTGAGCCCAGGATCATTCAGTAAACTTCATGCTGAGTGGAGATTTGAACCTGGGTCTCCCCAATCTAACTACTAAACTACTCTGGCTCCCCATTTTAAAGCAAGAATTATTTTTTTGTCCACTAGACCTGAAAATGTTCCTCTTTTTTTTATACACACTTTCAAGGAATACTAATTAAAGGGACCCTGCCTGCCTGCATTAGGATAGGTGTTTTGCTCCTTGCAGAGCAATCCTATTCATGTCTATTCAGAAATAAGTTCTCTTGTATTTAGCTTACTCCCAGGATTGTGTGCATAGGATTGCAGCCTTAGTATTGGCAAATGAGGGCATCCAGCTAGTCCAAGATGAGCACATGTGTATTTGTCAAAGCACAAAAATATATATCTAGCAGTTAGATGGATGTCCAGTATTTGAGGGCATCTGGAATTCAGCTGTGTAACTTATAGACCATGATGTGTTCTAGCATATGCTTGGATAAAGCAGCCTCCTGAAAGATATTAGAAGCTTGATTTAAATGCGAATACTGCTTAGTGTTTATATAACACATTTTAATGTTCAGTGTCCTCATCCTCATAATTCACATGGCCTAACAACCATTGCACTCCACCAGAAATCAGCTAACAGCAGGGAACACAGTGTGTTTTATAGTTAGGGATGGGTGTTTTTTTTTTTTTTGTGATCAACACAGAAAGCTAAATAATGAGAATTTCTACTCAAAATGCCACATAAAACAAAATTTAGATCAAAATGCAAAATAACATCGCTTTTGCTTATTTTTGACACAGTTTGACACAAATATAGATCAATTTGGCAAAAATAACACCACGTGTGTTTAACTTTGACATAATTTTGAGGAATCCACAAATAGTTTTCAGTAAGGGATCAGGAGGCGGGGACAGAAACAGAAAGAAGGTTGCTTAAACTACGAACACGCATGTTCCTAGTTCACAGTGCATGCTGGGGCAATTTTAATGGAATGTGGAAGTAGTAAGCAGCAGTTTCTTGATGCTCCAAGCAGCAACCAGAGTGCAGCTCAGGAATTTTTGAGCAGGTTATTTGGGGATGGGGTGTTTGAGCCAGTGATTGCTTGTCTTTGTAAAGCCATTCACCCCTATTTATTGTGCCGTTTGTACAATTTGCAATAAAATTTTGGATAAAAACACATCACACTGCAATTTGCTATTTTAATCAAGAAATTTTGGGAAAAAATCACTAAAAAACCCCACTCCTATTTATAGTATCTCTGATAAAAAATCTCGAGGCACTGTTACAGGTGCTATTGAATGAAAGCTAGAAAGAAGCAATGGTTGAAGTCACTGAATATTAGAATGAGCACACTTTCCACAAGTTTCTTGGATTTTTGTTAGCGTAATGAAGTGAAGGTGGGGAAAGAAGATTATAAGAATTTTGCTGAAACAACTGGTCATTTTTGGATTGTCAAAAGATCTAATGTGTTTGAGTGAAGAATTAGATACTTCAAGGGCAATGTAAACTCAACAAAGCAGTCCAAGTCTGAACAGCAATAGCTTAGTGGAAAACTGCATCTTTTCTAAGGCTTACCAAACTCCTCCATAGCTGGCAAATGACTGAGAAGAGAGCTGATTGAAAAATTAGGCTCATATTTCTTTAAATGGAAAACATTGAGAAGGTTGAGGTCAGGTTTAGAGATTGCAGCCAGCACTTCATGATGTTTGTGATTTTGTTCACTGGGAAGTGAACAAAGAGAAAATGCCCAGCTCGTTCCCAACTTGAAACCCTCTGTGCCTGTCATTAGGTCCCTGAGATTTCTAGTGGAATGAGGTCCCTGTTCCGATTTCTTAGTCATTGGGGTAAGAATCTTTGACACATCTTCAAAGGCACTTTCCTTTCTCATAAGAAGAGCCTACTCCTGTAATTCAGGTTCCAAGGCAAAGCCTTGGTGAATTCCGATTCTCCTGCCCAGCAGCCATTTTGTATCAGGAAGTAATCATATGGAGCGCAATACTGCATAATACTGAATCAAGGTTGTTGCTTGTGAGATGCTGTTAACGACTGTAACTCTTTGTTTCGAATACAGCGACCTCTCTCATAACTACCTGAAAATAATCCAAAGACAGAAGCTGGATGGGTACTCCAACGTTCAGGTGATGTAAGTACATCGCTGCACATAACTTCTCTAGCCTAGCACTGTTTCTTTCTTTCCAGTGATCTCAGTGACAACATGAGGTTTGGAGAATGTTGCTATTGTTGTGTGGAAATCACCCTAAAAAGAGATTCCCCTGAAGGCTCCTGTCTCTTTAAACAAGAGACAGAAGCCTGCCAGATTGAGGTTTCGTTCCTGGGCGTGTGTTGTCTGCTGTGAAGGTTAAGCCAAATCTTCCCTAAGCCAAACCTTCTCAAAGCAAACCTCCCCAAAAGTTGGAAGTCAACAAAAAGAAGGCCAGCTGGACTTTGGTGTTTCCAAAGAAAAATAATTTTATTGCAATAAAATGACACAGGATGCAAACGGCATACCATGCAGAAAAAATGACATGAACCTGTGTAATGATACACAGTTGCAACAACCATTTATACAGTTTAGCATGTAAATGGGAATCCAACCAACCAATAACATACGCTTGATTATTGCAGGCTGCATTATTGGTGGACCTGGGATTTTGGGGACCCTGGTTGGTTGGTTGGGACATTATGGCTTTTGGTTGGTTATTGACTGACTCCCCCCTCCCCAGTTTGGGTGGTCCCCATCCATGGGGGAGAGGTTGAGCAAGGGGTGATCAGTGGGATGTGGGTATGGCGCCACAGTGATAGGGGGTTAATTAAGGAGACAAAGCAGCAGAAATAGGGTGATATCAGGATGGGGCAGGGTACTTAGTGGACAAAGCATACAGGATGCACCAAGTTCAGACTAGGCAGATGTGAACCATAAGGCAATCAATGCAAATATGAAAGACAATAGGATACAGGAACACATGGTAACAAAGGCATGTAGAGTTCAACAGGGCAGGGAGGTTGGGAGATACAGATGGAAAGACAGTTTTCTGAACAGAACTTCTCTTCTGAGGCAAAGACATGTTTTTAATCTGATCTTCCTTCTTTACAGCCTTCCATCCACGAAATGGAGTGTTTCTCCTTTTAGAGGCTTTAAGTCTCTCGCCCCCCCCCCTCATGTGTGCTGGTTGATTTCGTGACCCACAGGCTCAGCTGTTCTCTGTTAAGCATATGTAGTGGCAGCTTTTACGTGGCAGGCTTGGGGTTCCAGTTTCTGCCAGGCACAAAATTCATGATGGTTCCCAAGATGGATGGAGAACTAGGGTGAGAGGGCAGTGCAGACCTGGTGGTGCTCTACATCACTATCCTATGTGAATCTGCCACACCTTCTCTGTAGTTAGGTCAGGCTGCAGGGGAATAATCACAAAGCAAAGGGTCAGAGGCAGAAGGTCCAGCCAGAACCAGGTTATGGTCAAGCCACGCCAGGTAATCTGTCAAACCGCAAGCAAGGAGTAAGACTGTGTTTGCTGCTTTGCTGAGACTCCTGGGCTTGCTGGAAGGTGTGGATTTTATAAGACCTACTGTACAGTCGGCTGACCACATTCAGGCTGGGTCAGCTGACAGCCTTGCACTGGCCCCTAGAGCAGTGATGGCAAACCTTTTGGATACAGCATGTCAACACTTCAGAAAACGCTTAACTTGATTTGGCTGGCACATCACCCCCACCCCACCCAACCATCCCCAACAAAAGAGAAACATTTCTTTTATTTAGAAACACAGCCCAATCATATGTGGTCTATGTATTATCCAAAGAAACATCAAATAAGTACAAAAATGGGGAAAAAACAAAACAAACTCAGTTTGGGTCAGGTGTTGGTGAATGCTGGTGTGTCCCCCCAAACGTTGTGGCATGCCACCTTTGGCACGCATGTCATAGGTTTGCCATCACTGCCCTATAGGGTACCATGTTTCTAGGATATTTATTGTATGTGACATGGGTTTGCTGAAGGAGTAGCGTGTGGCTAATGCAGGAATTAAGACTGCCTGCAAGGAGACCCAATACTCGCACCAGTGCCTAACAGAACCATACACTGTCCTCACATCCTGACAGAAAGGGGGATCACAGAAAGGGGGATCACAAAAGAATGTCAAAAGCCAAAAGATTGTCCTTCCTTCCAGGTTTAGCTCATCTATGAGGCTGATCCAGGCAGTTGCCACAGATAGCAGATGGGGGTGGGAGGGTACTCCCTATCCACTTGCCTCTAATGCTGCTCCTTCTCTTCCCACTCCCTGAATTAGAAAAGGAAGAGGAAGTGTGGTGGAGAGTAGGAGGACACTCTAGTTTCAGGCTGGCATGTCACCAGATAAGGGGAGGACAGTATTTTGCACACGGCTTTGACCAGTCTTGCTTCATCCCTCCAGTTCTTACCAAGGGGCAAACATTTTATATGAAGTTTGAATTTTCTGCCTACATTTCATTCTGGTCTTAATTCTCCAGGGATCTGAGCTTTAACTGCATCCAGACCATTGAGGAGGGAGCCTTCCACCACCTGGGCAAACTCAAGACTATGTACGTTTCCAACATAATCTCTCCCTCTCTCTTTCTCTCTGTTTTTTTCCCTCTGTTTTGTTTGTGAATCCATTCCTTTACACCTTATTCCCCCCCCCCGCAATAAAGCATGGGTGTAATTAGGATAGGGTATCATGGAAGTGTGTTCTTCTAGCTTCAGGAACAGTGGATATGATTAGGAATCATAGGTCACTATGACTGGGGGCGCAATCCTAAACTGAGTGAGGCCAGTATAAACTAAGCCAGCAATGTTTGGCCAGCACAAGGGACACTGTAAAGTATGTTTGGCCCACTCTCAGAGTCAGAGAGGCCAGCACACAGATGTGTGCCATCCTCCCTGACTCTGAGAGTAGTCCAAAAACGCTTTACGGTGGCCCTTGTGCTGGCCAAACTTTGCTGGCTTAGTTTATGCTGGCCTAACTCCAGTTTAGGATTGTGCCCACAGTCACTACTACTAGGGTCACTAGAAACTAATTGAAGAAGCTGGCTGCCAGGAGCTAGCTTTGTTTAAAAATGTTTGGGGGGGGGTAAGATGGTGGCCTCCCATATCTGAATCTATTGATTATTGTAAAAGACAATGTTTACAGACTGACAAATATTTGATGCTTCTTGTGGCTTCTGTGGCTAATTAGGTATTCTTACGTGGAAATAATAATAATAATGCTAGTATTTATATATTTATATACCGCCTTTATATACTGGTCATTAGATTGCTCCTCTGACTTTAATTCAAGGTGGTTTACATAGGCAGGCTTTATTTCTCTAAACACCCAAGGGGTTTTTACAAATTACAAAGAAGTTCTGTCTTTCAAGAACTACAACAACATACCGATGGAACTTCCGTGGTCTAGTCCTCCTTTCTGGCCCCACGATTGCCTTCCTGCTGGCTGATAGCTGGTTTCTCTGCTCCCACCAAAGAAACAGCTGGCCCAGCACTACTCCTCTCTCACAGGCAGCTGGAGGCAGCTCAGCTCTTATCAGTCGCAATTCTCAAGGTCTGCCACTCACAGAAGCTTCTGGTGATCTCGAACTGGTGACCTTTGGATCTTATCGTCAGGCAAACGGAGGCTTTAACCCTCTCGACTAAACCTCCTGCCCAAATAAGCAAATATTGCTTATTTTCCATTTAAGGGTGAGGGTTTTTCATGGACCCAGAAGCATTTAACCTGAAGTTAGTTAATAAACATACACATTGGTAGATGTATAGCAGATGTTGGGCTTAGGTACATAATTTTTTCTAGGACAGTGCTCTTCAACCTTTGGGTCAGGGCCCAATGGAGTCATGAAGCCTCAGTTGTGGTGTTGCAGCAACTTATGGGAATGAGATAGTTGAAGACCACTGGACTAGAGCAGCACCAGGTAAAGGGCAGTGCATCTGGTGTACCCCTTCAGGCGCCAAGAGATTGTATTCCAGACCTACTCAGGTTCTTGGCAATTGTGCTAAAATAGTTTTCTCTAGTGCCAGTCTTCATGGTAACGTTTTCTGCTCTCTACAATGAACAGTGCTGGGAAGGTCTTATGGGAACGGGGGTGGAGACAGAGGATTAGAGGGAGGATAGGGTCTTGGGGCGGGGGAGCGGATTGACAGTGGGTCCCCAGTCTCGTACTGTATTTATTAATTTATTTATTGGGGCCTGTAATTCACAGGCTCATATGCCCTTTAACCAGCCCAGGGCCCATATGAGTCATGAACATTCAGCAGGGTGTGTCCTTAAGCACTTCCAATTCAAGGCAACAAGGTACACATCCTCTGCTACCAGCCTGGGACCACAGTTTAAGAGTAACAGCACAGTTTAAGAGTAACATTCTAAGAGTGATGAACAGACTCTTAACTTTAAAACTCCAGGCTAAAACTTGCCCTGTCTACAGGGACCTATCCCAAAACTATAAAGCTTAACTGGTAAGGTGCCCAAGCGCAAAACTGAATTTAGTCTGGTTCCAAATAACCACAAATAAAGCTGATAGATAAACTATAATTTATTAAGAAAACAAGTGTTACAAAACTAGGAAAGGCTTAAAAGAACTAACAGAGACTTAACTAATATACACATTAAAACAACAAAACAACTATATGCCTAACTCTAGACTAGGCCCTAGTATAGTACCTGCAAGGTTGCTAGCCTTGCTGGTTCACCTCCTTCTTGGTCCAAGCAGGCAGCAGGTCCATGCTGGGCATCTTGGATGGCTTGGAGAAGGTGATCTCAAGGTCTGGAGATCTGATGGTCTTGAATGGTGTCCTGATGGCTTGTGTGCTGCTCTGTACCCCAGAACTGCGTATCATTATACCCCTCTAGAACAATCAATTATCAAATCAGGATAAAGGTTGGCCAACTCCTGATGGGGTGATAGAACGTTCGGAGGTTGCAGAATGGTCAGAAAAAGTTATGTACACTTAACACTGAACCTAAGTGATGGGTCTCAGCTGTGCGGAATCTTCCTGATTGCAGCACTAGCTGGATGGAACCTTCTTAATTAGGTTTGTGCTTTCTGACTCTAGCTATGATCTCACACTTTTCTGCAGAAACAAAGCAAATTACAGTTCCTGATTACATCAGGAAGTGAGCTGATTACCACCAGCTGGTATTTTAGCAACTCTCAGCTCTTTCCCACAAAATGGAGTCATGTTGACAAAATGGAGTCAAACCATGGCCTAGCCTTCTTTTGCTCTTTACAGGGCCATAGCACGAAAAAGATGGAAGACCACTGTTCTAGGAAACGTCCACTGAATGTATCTCAGCTTCTGAATTCATTCTGAGTGAGTGAGTGAGTGAGTGAGTGAGTGAGTGAGTGAGTGAGTGAGTGAGTGA
>JAJKFI010000048.1:3179478-3240473 GCA_029204185.1 Lerista edwardsae
TCTCACAGTCCAGAACTGGCTGAAACTGGCATTCCGTCTCTCCGTCTGAGGATCAGATAGAACACCTGTGTGTCCTTCAGCAGGCAGCTTCCCAGCTTGTTAGGGATAGTAGTTGTACTCCCTTTTAAGATAGTGTAGAATAAGCAGGCAGTTTCACACGGGAAGCCCTGGCTGGAAACACTGCACATTCCCATGAGCTCATAGTGTTCTAAGAGTCACCCCATTGGGTAAAATGGGGCACAAGGGGTCTTCAGGTATCCACCTACCAGATACACTCTGGCTGCATCCCTTTGTTCTGTTGTTAGAAGGAGTTTTTCACTGTGTGTGCTTAAGATGTAAAGCTGCACTGAAACGCCGCCTGCGAGCGGCCCAAACCTTACCGGCTTTCCTAGCCGGCAGATTGAACCTTTGTACCTTTCTTACTTTCGCTACAATAAAGAGACTTTGTTATGGAAATGTGGCGATTGCTTCAATCCTTCGCTTCGGAGCGCTAAGGCAAGGCGCTAGAATGGGTCTCCAAGCCCCCAACTCTGCTACTATTTACACAAATACACAACACACGGCACCCCAGGCTTCATTATGGAGCAATCAGGGGAGCAATGGGGGGCAAGGAAGGAAGGAAGGAAGGAAAGGGGAAGCCGCCCAGGGAACCAAACACGCCCGGCTCCACCTGCAGCCCAGGACCACAGCCCGCCTCGCTTCCACACAGAAACACACAACTACCCCCACACACACACGGGGCACCAGGAGCAATGCCCCCTCCCCCCACAGCACCAGGGGAAACTCCATGTGGGGGCTCGCTGACAAGGAGGGAAGGAGGGGTGGAGAGGCACACACAACACAGCAGCCCTCTCACTTACTCTCTCGCTCTCTCCAACACAAAGCCAGAGGTGGAGGGGGGGTATTAACCATAATGAAGCCCGGGGGTGCTGTGTGCATGTGGGGGGAGCTGTTTGCACCCACAGAAGATTTGCCAGTTCCCTGGCCGGGCAAAAAAAAAGGCTGGAGCCCAGGTCTACCCAACCGGGTAGACCTGGGCTCCAGGGAAGGTGGATACATACTGGGTTAATACAGAGATGTAGCAACTGGACGTAGAGTTAGTCTCTTCTGTGCTGGCATATAAATTGTGGAATGTTCTCTATGCAGAGATTCATCTGATATTTAGGTGAGCCGTTCAGGCCCATCTGAGTCATCCAATCTTTTGAGTTTTATGACTACTGCATTGGACTTTTATGCTCAAATTTGTTACGTTAGTTTTCTCAGTGGGTTTAATTGTGAAATTTTGTTAACCCCTTTAGAGGTCTGTGCTTTATGATGGGCTTTAGATTTGATTATTAGCCATTTGAGCAGAATTACTGTGCACTGTATAAATACATTGAAATAAATAAGCATTCCTGAAAAATTAGAAAGAGAAACGGAAATTCCATTAAAAAGGCATGCAAAGCTGCACTTGACTTTGTATGGCTCCTTTTACATTTTTCCCCAGACAATTGTCCTCCAGGTGGGCAAATCAATTGGCAGAACCTGAACTGTTATTGGCTTGGTGAAACCAAGGAGACATGGCAGGACAGCAGAAAACTCTGTCAGCGGGTGCCTGGAGGAGATCTCGTAGTGGTGAAATCCACAGAGATACAAAACTACCTGCAGAAATCTTTCTCAAGGTAAGTGACTCCTTAGTATGTGCCCTTGTTTGACACCTGTGGATTTGACTCACTGCAGATGCTGATCTGGGCTACAGGGCTTCATATGACCTCCTGGATCCAGTCACATGAATCCAGTGAATCCAGTCACATTCTGAAGCTGTTCTAAGGAACAGGGAGGCTGCACCCGACTTTCCTGCTCCCCAGAAAGCCTGCTGGAGCCTTTGGAAAAGTACTTTCTGTTGGGGGGGGGGCTGTGCCTCTCCACGGATTTGATTATCCGCAGAACTCTATTCACAGGGGTGCCGGGAACAGGTCCCTTGCAGATACTGAGGGCCCACTCCATTTTTGTTTTAATGAGTTGTCTGCCCCATCTCAAGAGATCAAGGTTGGTTGCAGTATAATATAGAGATGGAGCCCTGTAATGTAAAATTATAAAACGATGCATTACACACAAACTCTTTTTCCTGTTTTTCAAAAGCCAGGTTTTGTCTGGTGCCTTCAAGCTCTAGTGTAAGAACATCCGAGGGGAGGGCATTCCACAAAGTCTGCACAACTGCTAAGCAGACCTACACTTACGGCACAATCCTAACCTGGAGTTAGGCCGGCACATTTAAGGCCAGGAAAGTTTGGCCAGCGCATGGGTCACTGTAAAGTGCATTTGGACCACTCTCAGAGACAGGGAGGATGGCGCATGTCTGTGTGCTGCGCTGGCCTCTCTGACTCCGAGAGTGGTCCAAACGTACTTTACGGTGTTCCTTGTGCCGGCCAAACTTTGCTGGCCTAACTGTGCCGGCCTAACTCCGGGTTAGGATTGCACTCTCTGTGGATGTCCATGGCTTTCAAACGACAGCAGCACTGGGAGCAGGGCCTTAGTTGCGGGCTCTTTGGCTACCATGGAGTACACAGCCCGTTGAGGTCAGGAGGATATCTCCTGAGCACCAAGGCAGTTGTCAGTTCAAGTCTCTACATGGGATGACGGACAATAGGTAATTCCATTTATTTGAAGCCAGTACATGCCCCTGCATGCTGATCAGGCTGTGACTTGATTAGCAATGAGCCTTGCTTCAGCTGCCTTCAAATAGCTACCAAAAAAAATACGGAAATCTTATAGCCTTGCGTACTCTTGCCAACTCTCATAATTTTTTTATAGATATTTTTATCCTGTCTAAATTCCAAGATGGCTAACACAGTAGAATAAAATAATCAAAAATATATCAAATAAGACACAATTTAACCTCAGCACAACCATGATTGAAAACTCCATCCTCCTTCCCCAAATGTTGGTCCATTCCAAAATATTATTGTATTTCCTTTTGTTTGCCCCATCTTTCTTCTTTTCAGTGCTGTCATGGTTTGGATTGGACTGACCAACCTTAGCTCCTTTGGGTCGTTACACTGGGTGGATGGGAGCCTGGTAGATTCATTCCAGAACTGGATGTCTTCTAGCAGACCGGAGGGAGAGAAAGAAATCTGTGTGCAGATGCTTCTCCTGCATCCAAAGGCACATTGGAAGTATAGTCCATGCTCTGGGAAAGCATCATTCGTCTGTGAAAAGAGAGCTGGAGGTATTATATAATCTAGTTCTGTTTGGGTATTTCTGAAAGAAAAGAAAGTGATCCTAGATAGTCACAGGATTGCCATTTCTTAATAGCAGAAGAATATTTTTTCCTGATAAAAATAAAGGCATTAATTAGGAAGCCAAAAAGGAGAATCAGAAGGGTCAACTTTCTTCAGGAGACCTGGAAGTTACATAAAAACCGCTATAATATAGAGGCTCATGTATAGGGAAGCCAAAAGGAGATGCAATCTTGGAAGATGCCAGAGTGATGAATGTAAAGGGCAAAAGAAGGCTAGGCCATGGTCTGACTCCATTTTGAAAAAATGCCTCCATTTTGTGAGGAAGAGCTGAAGCTGCTAAAGTACCAGCTTTGTACCAGCTCCATGGTAATCGGCTCACTTAGGAAGGCATTTCTTATTTGCCTTGTTTTTTGCAGAAGCTGTGAGGTTGGAACTGGGTCTGGGACATGGCACGATTAGCTTTCAAAGATACACCTAATCAGGAACGTTCCATCCTGCTATACATTACAATCATGAAGATTCTGCACAGCTGAAACCCATCACTTAGATTAAGTGGTGTGTGAATGTAACCTTTTCTGACCTTTTTGAGACCTCTGAACATTCCCTCACTCAATCAGGGGGTTTCCAACTGCTGCCGAAAAACAGCACAAAATGGTTCTCATCGCAGGGAAAGCATTTAAAAAGGCAAACAACCAAAGGAGAGTATGAGGATCATCTTTATTACATCTGCGCAGGCGGGCCAATCTCCCTGCCTCACTCAGCATGCAAGGAAAAGGCAAAGCCATACAAATTGAAATCATCTTTTCCTCTCCCCCCCCCCCCAAGCTGCTGCTTGATGGAAAATTATTACACAGGGGCTGGGACATGAGAAGCCCTGTGTCAATTGGGCCTTGAGAATATGCTGTGGCCATTCCGATAAGGGAGGAAGCTCTGCTGGCTTTAACCAGTTCCCTGTGTATTGTGCAGAGCTAGCTGTATTGGATGGAGAAGGTTACAGGCGGGGGCAAGTGAGTGAAAACAATGAGAGCAAAGAGAGAGAAAGTTATACTTCAGCAACTTTAGACAAGAGACTTTAAGCAAAAGACTCAAGATGGCTGCGCTTTGGTTCGATGGCAACACAACCATTCTCCCATTTGGATGAATGATTGTGCTAGAGAGAGTTATAAAGATATCTAGTTCGGGGTAGCAACCATCACACTGCCACAAACAATCAGACCATATCAAAACCATTATAGATACTATCAGAGATCTTCAGATCATCAGACCATTTTCTCCACCTTTGTCCAAGCTGTCCAGGATGGATTTGCTGTCTGGTTGCACAGAGAAGAAAGTGAACTAACAGAGCTATACTACTACTTTGTAAGTGTTAGGGCCTAGTCCTAAAGTGTATATCTGTTAAGTCTCTGTTGGTTCTTTTATGCTTTTAAGCAGATATGTAACTGCTTTTTTGCCTAATAAATATAGCTAAGTTATAAGCTTGCTTTATTTGTGAGTACTTGGAACTATTGCTTGTTTAAATTTGGTCTTGCTGCTTGGGCACTCTATCATTTTGAGAGTGCGATCCTAGAGTTAGGCCGGCACAGTTTGACCAGCCAGATTTGGCCAGCAAAAGGGCCACTGTAAAGTAGGTTTGGAACACACCCAGAGTCAGGGAGGATGGTGCACATCTGTGTGCTGGCCTCTGTGACTCTGAGAGTGGTCTAAACATACCTTACAGTGCCCCTTGTGCTGGCCAAACTTTGCTGGCCTGACTGTGCCGGCCTAACTCCAGGTTAGGATTGCGCCCTGAGTTACTTTATAGCTTTGGGATAGGTCCCTGTAGTCAGGGCTAGTCTTGCCTGTGGAGTTAAGAGACTGTACTCTCTTTGGAGAGACTGTTTGGAGGCTGTTTATTCTTAGCTGGGGCCCCAGGCTGGTGGCAGAGGATCTCTGCCTTGTTGTCTTGAACTGCAAGTACTTAAGGACACACACACCCTATTAAATGTTCACAACTCATATGGGCCCTGGCTGGTTATAGGGCATGTGAGTCTGTGAATTAAAATGAACCAGCAGTATTATGTAAACTATAAAAGGAGTGAAGTCTTCTTTTTAAAAGTGTAATCTTGTCCTAATCAGGAAAAAAAAAATAGAACACATACGCTTAGTAAAGCAAATGTAAACAAGAAAAGACGATTAAGGAAGGAATTTGAGCTGATTGCTTAAGATATAAAGCAAATAATGGCAGAATCCTTTAAATACATCAATAGTTAAAAACTGGACAGAGGCTAGGAGGATCATGAGCTAACAACGGAGATGTCAAATGAAAACGCTGATTGTGTAAAGATCAAAGTAATAAGAACCTAGCCAAGTCTACTTACTGCACAAATCCTAGGCATGTCTACTTAGAAGTAAGTCCCATTGCGTTCCTCACTTATACCAGGTTAGTATGTATAGAATTGCAGCCTTAATCTGAGTTCCACACTAACCCTTTCCCTTCTGGTTTAAAATTGGCCCAAATCAAGTGTCATTTCCCATTGCTTTGCGTGCACTGGCATGCCTTCTCCCTTTTTCTGACATTCTTTGACCTGCCTTAGAGAGATTTAGCAAACAGGAGAACCTAACAAGTGCTTAAAGGACTTCTCATGTGCTCTTTGCTTATAGCCCTGCTTCCCAATGCAAACTTCTATCTGACAGGAGTGCCAGTGTTTAGTGGTGTCCATGATGTGAAGAATGTCAGCACCCGAAAAGTGATTCCTTCTTTGGGAGCCAACAGTGTTGAGGTAATGCAGCTGGTTCTTGGGGCCATTTTATATGGATGCCAGGCAGTTCACTAATTCTCAACACCTGTTACTGAGGTACTTTAAGGAACAGGCAAAGAAATGGTTGGGGCAAAACAAAATCAAGAAAAGGCAGTGACTTCCTGCGAGCCCTGCCACTGGCCACTTACACTAAGGTTGCCTCTCACTTCTAGCACTTTGGAATACTGTCTGCAAGCTATTTCCTGTAATAATGCAGATGAAGAGCACAATCCTAACTTGGAGTTAGGCCAACACAGTTAGGCCAGCAAAGTTTGGCTGGCACAAGGGCCACCATAAAGCGCGTTTGAACTGCTCTCAGAGACAGGGAGTATGGTGCAAGTCTGTGTGCTGGCCTCTCTGACTCTGAGAGTGGGCCAAATGCCCTTTGTGTCCCTTGTGCCGACCAAACTTTGCTGGCCTAACTCCAGGTTAGGATTGTGCTCTTAATCTTATCATCATCATCATCTTCTTCTTTATATGAGAAAACTGGAGTTCTGGTATGAAAGGGAATGCTTGTTAAATATGGAAGATTGGACCTTCTCAATTTTATCCTCTAGGTCAGCGATTTTCAACCATTTTCATCTTACGGCACACTGAAAAAGTGCTCAAATTTTCAAGGCACACCATCAACTTTTTGACAATTGGCAAGGCACACTGCACTACAGGGGGGGGGGCTCACATTTCCCTACAACCATCTCCCAAACTCGCATGCCACATCAGAAGATCATTTCCAGCATACTAATGTGCCATAGCACTGGTTGAAAATCCTGCTCAAGATACAACAGACCAAAATAATGCTGGAACATACTATTACTCCACTCTTCAAATCTAGTGATCTTGAGTTGGGGAAAGAAAGGAAGGAGATAGCAAAAAATAAAAAATGTCATAATCAGTGACAACTGTTTACAAGCTACAGAGCATGTAATTATCACTATGTCTGACTATATAGTGTCACTATGTCACTATGCCTGACTATATTTTTAAGGGCTGGTGTTGTCCAGTGTCTTCTTGGTTCCTCGTGTATTCTCTCATGTCTTGTTTTCCTGGACTTGTTTTTGTCTTGAAGCTGATGCTCTTTCCAGGCCTCTGGTTCAGCCACAATGGCACAGTCACATCTATAGACTTTGGCATACAAGCAATAAAGAAGTCAGTCCAAGCCCGTTTCCAGATCTTCCGCCCCTACTGCAGTCCCAACCAACATTTGATTCTACCTGGTAAGAGAGACTAACACATTCTACTCTCCTTCTGACACAGTCTCTTTATCCACCAAAATGTGCAGCTTGCTTTTTCCTTTGTGGTGCATTGGCTCTGTGTTATGATTTCGTATCACTAAAACTGGAATGGTCCTAAGCTCCCATCTCTTGCACTGTGGGAAAGCCTAACTCACCCTTGACAGATGTCAAAACTTAAAATCAATGGCAACATATCAAAAGTATTCCTTGATTGCTTGTTCTTTGCACAACTGGTTTACAGAGAAGACATTTTCTCTTAATACTTAGCCTCTATCTTGAAACTTACAGCACAATCCTAACCTGTTAGGTCAGCACAGTGAGGCCTGCAAAGTTCGGCCAGCGAAGGGCCACCATAAAGTGCGTTTGGACCACTCTATGAGTCGGGGGGTGTCGCACGTCTGTGTGGTGGCCTCTCTGATTCCAAGAGTGGTCCAAACATACTTTACGGTGGCCCTTGTGCCAGCCAAACTTTGCTGGACTAATTGTGCCAGCAAATTGCACCCTTAATGAATTGTACTGTACTTTGTTCTTCCCATGGTGCGCAAGAACAGGTTTTGTCTATTTTCTTTCTTGAGGCTTTTAGAAAAGGTATTAAGGTTACCGTCTCCCCAGCACCATCTTTCCTCTTAGTTGAAGATATCCATTTTTATAGAATTGATGAATCCTTGGAAAACCCCTGATCCAGAATGTTAAAAAGTAAAATCTGGCAATCATTTGCTGGAATGATACTTCAGGACCCTTATCCAAATCTTTCCATAAATGTGTTAGTAGTATTTTTTGTGAGATGGAAGCATAACTCATGACATGTTCCCCCCCCCCCAGGATGTGCATTGCTTCATACACCTTTTGCCTGCTGTCATTCTGCACCCCTCTGCCGCGTGACGGGTGAATGCCCAAATGGGCGGCAGTGGTGCCCTTTGAAGGATCGCTGCCTGAACATCTCCAGTCCATGCAGTTCATATGCCTTTGAGGACACAAATGCTCACCCCCGGTTGTTCCCATATCCTCCACGACACAAAGGCGTTCCACCATTGTATTCTCTAGTGGCTGATCTTCCGTTATTGTTCACTCCCAGCAGTGAAAACGCCAACATTCATGTAAGTGTGTTCAGTACAGTGCAAGATTTTTTAATGTCTTGGGATGTGCCATTCGTTTTCATTGTTTATGCATCCATTTGTCTTGCTGTTCATTGATGCAATTTACATTGATTCAATCACAAATCCCTCTGTTTTCGTTCTGCCATTCGCTTTCAAGATTGGGAGAGGGAAATTATAATTAGGGCGGCAGACTGTTTTCTTTCAACTGTTTTTGAAGGGTAAAAGTTGCATCAGAGCTCCTTCAAGCAACTGCCTCCTGGTGGCCACCATGTTTTTTCCCCATAATATTATGGAAATTGATCCAAGGCATTGTGGGGAAAAACATGGGCACCCCCATCCATTTTGAAGACTCCCTGACTGAGCTGCTGATAGCAGTGAAAATGTCTTTTCTGGGGCTTCTGTACAAATCACACCCTGCCCAACAGAACTTCTCTCTGTAAAAAACAACCTTAGCTCCACTGGGTTACTCTCTTAGAGGTACCGCCTGGGTGCCAAAAGAATTTCATGAGCACGTGAGCAGGATTTTGCGATGGGCGCTCTCAGAACATGGAATAATAATAATAATAATAATAATTATTATTATTATTATTATTATTATTATTATTAATAATACATGTATTTATATACTGCCTTTCTTAAGGTCACTAGATTTCTCTAATGATTACAACTCAAGGCGGTTTACATAGGCAGACTTTTTCACAAACCCGAAGGTTTTTACAATTTACAGAATGTTCTGTCTTTCAAGAACCACACTCAAACAGATCTTTCTTTCTGGATTTAGCCTTCTTTCTTTAGCCACCCGTCTGTCGTCTGCTGGCTGATGAGGCTTCCCTGCTCTCACCAGAGACGCAGCTGCGTTCAGCACACTCCTCCTCCCACGAGGCAGCTGGAACTCAGCTTTAAATCAGCCGCAGTTTGCAAGGTCTGCCGCTCACACAGACTTCCGGGAGTCTCGAACTCACGACCTTGAGATCTTCAGTTGTTATCTTCGGGCAAACGGAGGCATTAACCCTCTCGGCTAAATCTTCTGCCCTCTCCTTAGAAGTATATTTTCACCTGACCCTTGCTATGCTAGGGGCAATGCAAAACACTGTTGTTTAAACTTGCTTTTACTAACCAGAGGCAAAAAGAAAGTAGAACATGCCTCTATTTTTTGTTTAGTTGTGTACTGCTCTTATTTTGGGAGATATTGTGATGTGAATGATTAGCTTTATGTATGGATGTATCATTCCACTTCTTATACATTTACTTGAGCCATATCAGCAATGAAAGCCTGTGCGTGCGTGCGTGCGTGTGAATGTGAGAGATGTGTGCGCAGGCTGTCTCCAAATGCTCCTGATGAGCCACAGTTTTCTGTACTTTTCAGGTTCTCCTCCCAAAGGAAGAGATCTTTGTCCATCCAGATGACATCATAGGGATCCAGCATAATGCTGGCACCGGCTCCCTTGTGCGATGCTTGCCACACGTGGATTCCCCTTGGCGGCAGAGTTATATCAGCCTCATAAAGGATAGTTGGTGGGAAGGAGGTCTTGCTGGCCTTTCCAACTTCACCTGGGTGGACAGCATCCTTTGTGATATCCGAGTGATCTTTGCACTTGAGACAAAGAGTTTGGTGACCCCGCTACTGAGCCAAAAGTTGGAACCTGGCTTCTACACCTACATAGCAACAGTGAGGAATGCTGTCAGCAGTGCACAGGCCAGCTGCACAGTACTGGTGCAGTCAAAAGTCAGTGGTTTGCAGCTCATCTATCCCGAGCCACTAGGTGGAAAACTCAACTTGGTCACGAAGCAGAAGGTTTTGCTTGTTGTCAGGATTGGCTCTGGTTGCAAAGCTGTGGCTCACTGGATGTCACCGGTGAACAGGGCTGGAGTGCCATTTGTAGACACTTGTCCAGCAGATATTATGACACATGTCCCTGCCTGCTTTCATGATGCTACAGACACCTGGTTCTCCTCAGTGCAGCTCATGATGGATGAACCAAGAGATGAGGAGATCTTGGACATTGTTGTCTCCAATGAAGTCAGTACTCAGAAGCTGTCAGTGAAGATCCAATTCTATGACGCCATTGAGGGACTTGAAGTGGTGCCTCCTGGACCCTGTCGGATGTTAGTGGATGTATCTCAGGTAGATTATGATGTCCATATAAAATCCAGGGAGAAAAATGGGAGTGACATCAGTTGCTGCAACCTAATGCTACTTTTAATAAATGTGGTCTAGGGATCATCTGTTGTTCCTGCCATAACACGAAGCCAAACAGCTTCCAGCAACTATTAAAGAGAGAGGCTGCAAATGGAAAATGCTTTCTTTTCAATCAAACCTTATAGAACTATTTGCCTTGCTTTTTGCTTTAGGGCTCAAATAGCTAGATTGGAGGTGCTGGGAGTTGTCTATTTACCCTTGATATGAATTTGGTAGCCATCATTTGCAGTTTGGTGTTTGGTGAGAATATTGATATAGCCTGATGTGAGAGTATTTTATAATTTTATGGAGATTGACAAGAATTGGGTGATAAAGAGCTAGGAAAAAGTGTAGACATTGTCCTGGGGCAGAGAAACAAGAGCCATGGAAATGGACAGAATTTTATGTAGTGCACAGATATCCCTGACCCTGATAATTCAGCTCGACTCAATACCCCTTGATTTCTGAATTCTCAACAGCCATTTTTTTCTTCAAATTTCTCAGTAATCATAAGCGTTAGAAACTTGGTTAATGCCTGTGTATAATTCTTTAAGTGAATGTGATGTTCAAGCTGCTAAATTTTAGTTTAGTTTCTAGGTTGTTTGCTTATTTTGTTATGCTGTTCCTCAACTTAACAGGAGATGGAAAAATGCTCTTGAGAAGCAATTCGATGCTACTGTAAAGCTTGCTTCAGGCCCGCTTATTGCTCCTTGTTACCTAGTTCAAAATCCAGTAATACAGAGCCTGCACCTGAGCCATTCTAATTGTGTGATGCCTTTGTTTTGGCCAGGTGTTTATTGCCAAGATCAGCCAGGGTTCCTCTGTCTCTTACACCTGGGTCATCGATAATATGGATATGTTTGCCTACAATGGTCAGAACTACAGTGTCACATTTAGGAGATCTGCCACGTACCAACTAAAGGTAAGAAAAACAGACATACCAGGGAAACACAGTAGAACAAAGCACCCATATGCCTCTCAGACAGTATAATATGTGGTTCTCTGGGAGGAGGAATAGGGGGTCCATTCGAGACCTCTGGGTATGCCCCTCCCACATCAGGAGGCAGGGCCGGCAAACAGGTTTGAGGCATCTCCCCTGTAGGGGGCATCCCAGCCCAGTCCGGCTCTGCCTCCATAAGGGACAGGTCGGTTTTTTCACTGTGCTCCATAGAGCCAGTGGTTTCTGAGGCGATTTGTGAAGATTTTCCTTTTATTTTATTTTCTCCCTTGGTCATTGTTGTTTTTTATTGTTTTTCGTTGCTCCACCTCCCTTCCCTGTCTTCCCAGCGTTTCGTGTCCTGTGTGTCTGTGTGAGGGGGAAGGGCCTGGAGAGCTCCGGCTCTCTGGACATCTTTGAGGTGGAGATCTCTCAGCCCTACGTCCACCGCGAGGGCTGGAGAAGCAACGGGGAAGCCGGTCGCTGGGGCTCCGTGCGGCAGCAGCCCGGAGCCTCGCCCGCCCCCGAAATTGAGTAAACGCGTCCGCGCCCCTTCGGGAGGGCCGCGGCGCGTTCTTCAGGCAAATCCCTGCCGCGGCGGCAGTAAGGGGAGAGCGACGCGCGCGTATCAACAGCAGCGAGCGTGCGTCGCTTTTTTGATCCTGCGCGGCCTAGCCCGGGATCCTTCAGCCCCCTTTTTGGTGCCGAGCGCGATCGCGCCCCCCTGGGAGGGTGGCGACGCGCGTTTAGAGCAGCGCCGGGAGACTTCAGGGAGAGGCTCGCTGTGAGGGGAGCCGTCCAGAGGCCCGGCACGACAGAGGCCTGGTTTCCCGCCTTTTTTTGCTCAGGCCTGAGGCAACAACCGTGAGTGATGGCGGAGGGCCAGGAGGGGGGAGGGACTTCCCTTACACAGCACCAGGGTGAAAGGGAGCCCTCAGCTGCTACGCCTGCTGTTCCATTCTCCCAGGCCCAGTTTAATGCCATGTTCCGGGTGGCCATGGAGGAGGCGGGCTTGAAGGGTCTTAAGGGGGAGGCCTCAGTGGACAAATCGAAGGGGGGGGATACTGAGAGCAAGCCCCGTAAAGCCAAGCACAAGCGCTCACCCACCCCTTCTCTGTCTTCTGTCTCTGAGCTGTCTTTTTCCTACTGTTCTGAGGAAGAGGCGAAGCATGTAAAGAAAAGGCATAAGCATGCTCCCCCGCGCAAATCTCGCAAGAGCGGCAAGAGTTCATGCAAACGAAAGTATAGAAATCTTTTTTCCTCTGATTCTGACTGGTCTCAGCCTCTTTCTGACTCTTCTGATAGAGAAGCTGGAGAGCTCTCCTTAGATTCTGATCAAGAAGAGCGGGAACAGAAGATGGATAGGCTTTTTCCACTGGATCTGTTTGGCCGCATGGTATCCAAAGCGGCAAAGGCCTTGAATATTCAACTCAAACAAGACCAAACTGTTCGTCCTTCTACCAGTTCTTTGCTGCCTAGAGGACCGACCAAGCCTACAATCGCTCCATTTCCAGTGGAATTCAGGGAGGCTTTGGAAGCGGAGTGGAAGTCACCCCTTTCCATCAAGCATGTTCCCCGAGTCGTTAATAAGCTCTACTCCCTTCCGGATGACGTCTTGAGTTTGCTTCAGGTTCCAACGGTTGATGCGCCTGTTGCTGCTCTATCTTCTTCCGCTGTGCTTCCGTCAGAGGGAGAGGGAGGTCCCAAGGATCCCTGCGATAAGCGGGTAGAAGCAGCCTTGAAGAGGGACTTCCAGTTCTCAGCAGGAGCCTTCCGAGCCGCTTCAGTGAATTCGGTCATGGCAAGGGCCGCTTACCTTTGGACTGAGGAATTGACAAGCTTACCCAAACTTCCTTCTCAAGTCAAGAGTATGCTTCGCAAGATCTCCCTAGCAACGGCCTTTTCGGCGGACGCGTCGTTTGATGCTTTACAACTTAATGCTAAGGCTATGGCGACTAATGCGGTAGCGAGAAGGAACGTATGGCTCCGTCATTGGGACGTGGATGCTGGGTCCCAAACGCGTCTCATGTCCGTACCTTTTCAAGGAGCCAAGCTCTTCGGCCAGGCGTTGGATCCAGTTCTAGTTGAAAGCAGAGACAAGCGCAAGGTGTTACCATCGTCTAAGAAGGAAGTGCCCAGGTTCAAGAACCAGTCCTTTCGTGGTTTTAGAGGAGACAAGCGCCCTCGAGATCGAGACAGGTCCAGGCCCAAGTGGAACAAATCACGCTTCCAGGGCAGAGTTCGCCAGCCTGGATCGGGATCTGCGCCTTCCAAGACTTCCAAGGACACCAGGTCTACTTGACGCCATGCCCAACGAATTGTCATCAAATATAGGAGGTCGTTTGCTCTGTTTTGCTCCTCGCTGGCGAGAGATTTCTTCCGACGCCTGGGTGCTAGAGACAGTTTCACAGGGTTATGCTCTGGAATTGACTCGAGCACCCCGCAATCGATTTTGGAAAGTTCCGTTGTCAAGGGATCCACAGAAACATCAACTGAAAAGACAAGCCATTCGTCACCTCCTCCAGATCAAGGCGATAGAGCCAGTTCCCAGGAGCCAGAGAGGGACGGGGGTTTACTCCGTCCTGTTTCTGGTCCCGAAGAAGAACAAGGATTGGAGAGCCATCCTGGATTTGAAATGGCTAAACCGCCTGATAAGGAGAAAGAAGTTTCGAATGGAGTCCTGGAGATCGATCACATCGGCTTTGGATCAAGGAGATTGGATGGCGTCCCTGGATTTGACGGAAGCCTATTTACATGTTCCAATTCGCCAGAGCCATCGGCGTTTTCTCCGCTTCGCTTACGGGAACGATCATTACCAGTACCGGGCGCTTCCTTTCGGCCTATCATCTGCTCCGAGGGTGTTTACCAAGCTGTTGATCGCCCCGGTGGCTGCCCTGAGACAGCGAGGCATTCAAGTCTTCCCGTACCTCGACGACGTGTTGGTGAAAGCCTCCTCCCTCGAGTTAGCTCAGGAGCATGTACGTCAGACAATGGACTGTTTCTCCAAGTTGGGGTTTATCATCAATTTGGAGAAGAGCGCCTTGAAGCCCACTCGTCAGATCGAGCACCTGGGGGTGCACATAGACACAGCTGTCTTCAGAGTAGCCATCTCGGCAGAGCGAAGGTCGGCACTACTCAAGGCCCTCAAGAGGACAATGAAAGTTCACAGGCAGGATGTGATGGAGCTAGCTTCACTGCTTGGGATGCTGGTCTCGTGTCAAGACCTAGTAGATTGGGCCAGGTTTCATATGAGACCCCTGCAACGAGTGCTGCTGCCTCTCCAGAATGTTATCGAGCTTCAACACCACACCATGGTGAGCATTCCATCGACACTACAACAAGACCTGTCGTGGTGGCTCTCAGAGGAGCGTCTGTCCATGGGAGTGAGCCTGCAGTTGCCTCAGCGGATGGTCATCACGACAGACGCCAGTCTTTCAGGTTGGGGTGCGCACATGGAGGGAGCTCTGACGCAGGGCTCGTGGTCTGCAGAGGAGTCCCTCCTGAGTATAAACCTATTGGAGCTGCGGGCAGTCCGCCTGGCTTTGTTGGACTTTCGTCATCTTATTCAAGGAGCCCACCTGTTGATTCGTACCGACAACATGTCAACAAAAGCATATATCAACAGGCAAGGGGGCACGAGATCCAATCTGCTACATCAGGAAGCTGTAGCTCTCTTGAAATGGGCGGAATCCAACCTAGCATCGATCAGAGCGGAGCACCTGGCTGGTGTCCAAAACTCTTCCGCAGATTGGTTGAGCAGAAGGAAACTCCAAGAGGCGGACTGGCAGCTGCATCCCGAAGTGTTTCAGATGATAGTGCAGAGGTTCGGGATGCCACTTGTGGATCTTTTTGCCTCGCACGAGAACACACAACTGAACAGATTCTATTCGAGGTTTCCCGAGCCTCGGGCGGAAGCGGTGGATGCGCTGATAGCACCATGGCCTCAGGGCCTTCTTTATGCTTTTCCTCCCATTCCCCTCATTCCCGCTCTGTTGCGCAGGCTTCGGGTGCTGGGGGCCCAGGTCATTGTGATAGCTCCACGGTGGCCTCGAAGGCCGTGGTTCCCAGATCTAGTCAGACTATCACTCGGGGAGCCTTGGAATCTACCAAATCGCCCGGACCTGCTCAGGCAGGGGCCTCTTCTTCACCCAAAGCCCCTGTTTTTCCAATTGACTGCATGGAAGTTGAGCGGGAGGCTTTCAGGAAGCGGGGTTATGCAGAAGGCGTCCTGAAAACTTTGTTGGCATCTAGGAGAATTTCCACCAGGAGAGTTTATAACTTGACTTGGAGGAAATTCTCTTTCTGGTGTAGGTCCAAGGGTTACGTTGAGTTGAGGCCCAAGATTAAACAGATTCTTGAGTTTTTACAGGATGGGCTAGACAGGGGGTTATCCACCAATACCCTTAAACGCCAAGTCGCTACTCTAAATAGTATTTTGGGAACGACAAGAACTCGGAAGATCTCATCACACCCTGACGTAAAGAGGTTTTTGAGGGGTGTGGCCTTGATCAACCCGCCTACGATCCATCGCTTTCCAGCTTGGGATCTGAATTTGATGCTAAACGCCCTTACTGGAGCGGCCTTTGAGCCCCTGGCCACGGTTTCCCTGAAAGTCCTAACATTCAAGGCCCTGTTTCTTGTGGCATTAACTTCGGCTCGGAGGGTGTCAGAGTTGGGAGCCTTGTCATCGAATCCCAACCTCTGTGTGTTCCATAAGGACAAGGTGGTTTTAAGGCCAGACCCGGCCTTTATGCCCAAGGTCAATTCTATATTCCACAGATCCCAAGAAATTGTGTTGCCATCATTCTGTCCCAATCCTGTGCACAGGCAGGAGAGGATTTGGCACACTTTAGATGTCCGGAGAGCTCTCCGGTTCTATTTGGAGCGCACCAAATCTTTCCGTAAGACAGAGGCGCTGTTTGTAAATTTTAGGGGATCTTACCTGGGTAAAAAGGCTTCGGTTTCGGCTTTATCCCACTGGATCAGGGAGGCCATAGCGATGGGCTACTCCTCAGTGGGCAAGGTGGTGCCGGATGGCATTACGGCACATTCTGTTAGATCAGCAGCTGCCTCCGCAGCCTTTGACGGCTGCAACTCCCTGGTGGAGATTTGCAGAGCAGCCACCTGGTCCTCGATTCACACCTTTACGAGGCACTACAGGGTGGATACTGCAGCTTCCGCAGACGCCCGTTTTGGCAGGCGGGTGCTGCAGAAGGTAGTGGCGGATTAGGCGTCATCCTCGCCTGGTCCCACCCTCTATTTTACTGCTCTGGTAAGTCCCAGAGGTCTCGAATGGACCCCCTATTCCTCCTCCCAGAGAAAAACGGAATTTCCTACCTGTGAATTCCTGTTCTGGGATGAGGAAAGGGGGTCCAGTCGACCCACCTCTCACCAGGCGTGGGATGGGGTTGGTGTTTCTGGTTTTGGGAAGGACTGTTCGTTTGTGTGTGTTTCCTTCCTGTGTCTAACCTTTTTTGTTAGTTAGCCCGGTTAGTGGGCTTGTTTCCTGTTTGGTTTAGAAGTTGGGGTTTTTCCTGCTCGTTCGTACCGGACTGGGCTGGGATGCCCCCTACAGGGGAGATGCCTCAAACCTGTTTGCCGGCCCTGCCTCCTGATGTAGGAGGGGCATACCCAGAGGTCTCGACTGGACCCCCTTTCCTCATCCCAGAACAGGAATTCACAGGTAGGAAATTCCGTTTTTCTATAGCACATTACATACCTCATATCAGTATTAGTTACAAAAATCCTACAAGGTAGGCCTGCATTGTGTCATCTGTTTTACAGAAGTGGGGGCTGAGGCTAAGAGTGCAATCCTAAACTGGAGTTAGGCCTGCACAGTTAGGCAAGCAAAGTTTGGCCAGCGCAAGGGACACTGTAAAGTATGTTTGGACCATTCTTGGAATCAGAGAGGCCAGCACACAGACATGGACCATCCTCTCTGACACTGAGAGTGGTCCAAATGTGCATTACGGTGGCCCTTGTGTTGGCCTAATTGTGCCGGCCTAACTCCAGGTTAGGATTGCACTCTGAGAAAGGTTTTCCTAAGGCTCAGTGAGTTCATTATTTGAAACAGGAACTTCTCAACTATTCAGCCCATCTGCGGCTACCTGCAGAGGCCAATAGATACCTGTACTCTTGTGAATGTCATTGGGAGATGCTTCGGTGATTTGAAGAACGGAAAGTACTAAAGAACTTTTAAAAATAGGTTTCTCCTCTTTTTCTGTAGGTGACAGCAAAGAACCCTGTGAGCTTCAAATCTTTGGAATTGGTTCTTATAGCGGAACCCATGAACCCCTTGGCTAACCCTGAGCTGCTGGGATTCCCTGAAGTTGTGGCAGTCAATGCTCTGCAGACCCTGATATTAAAGGTGGAAGTAGACATGGCCATGGATTTAATTGTAAGGTGAGAAGCAAGAGAAAGAGCTCTGGATAGATGCTCCCACAGTGACTGCCCATCACAGAGGTCCCAAGTAACTGGAGACATATCTGATATATAGAGGTGGGAGAAAATGGTGATAACAAAAATAGAAACACACAACATTGCTTTCTGCACTTCTAACTTTGGAAAGCACCAAAATCTGCCTTCTATCTCTACAGATATCCAATTTGATGAGGAACACCTTAGAACTGCCAGTATTCAATGTCAGTTCATACAACCATGGAAGGGGCATGGCTGGCACCTGTGGGAAAAATCCAGCCCATGCTGATTTACGACTGTTTCAGTTCATCCCAAGTTAACCATGCACATTCATCTTTCTTACATTTGGCACACTATCATTCACTCATATTTTAAGTCATTTATGGTTGAGTGCTGATACTGAATTCCATAAATTAATCAAACTGTGCCACAAGCAAAGAGCATTAGGCAAGAGGTAACTTTCAGGTGAGGAATAAATTTAGCAAGAGACATTTAGGTTGCTGAAATAAATTGTGCAACAAGGACCCACAATGTGCAAATCACTGAGATGTTGTTTGACTTACAGACATCTGATAGCACACGCTGTATCCGTCTTGTGAAATAAGGCTTTTTTGGCAGGGATCAAAAGTGGTGATGGACAATGTGCTCTGGTGGTGATGGATGGCGTGATGGCTGTGGAGGAGGGGAAGTGATAAGGGGAGCATGGAAGGAACTCAAGGAGAACTTGATGTTGCTGTTCCTAGTCCATATTCAGGCAGAGATTGATCCTTCTGATTCATAGAAGCTTCTGGGTCCTGTTCTTGGTATTCTATCTGGAATGCTGAACATATCATCATTGTGATATGTCGCAAATGTATCCAGAGGTTCCTGCCTAAATGCAATAAGCAGTACAGAACACTCAAATGAATACACTGAATGAGGGAAATACTGCAAATGTTGTATTTGTGAACTCTGTTGCTTCCTTCCAGCATACCTGATGATTATTTTTTTTGTCTTTCCTATGCTTGTGCCTGAAGATGGAACTTTGGTGATGGCAGCCCAGAAGTGGAGAACTTGCTGTTTCCTCCTTATGATGCTCAGCTACCACGTCCAAATCCTCAGACAGTTCGGGTGTCAGCCAGTGTGACCCATGCATTCATTCAGCCAGGTGGGGAAAAGGGGTTGGTCGCTGGAAGATACCTAGGGAGTTGGAGGGGCTTCTAATCACGACTGTTTTCCTGAAATGAATTCAGGGGAGAAAAAGGGGAGTAGGAGGTAGAAGCTGTGAGAGCAAAGTGGAGAGAGGTCTTAAAAGATAAAAGTGGAATGGGAAAACAGGTGCCAAGAATGTGGCCATTAGTGGATTAATTAGCTGCAACCAGATTAGGACCAAGGAAAGCAGAAAATAAGAGTTGACGCAAGAGCAGCATAGAGAGGAGGAGGGCAGGATTCAAGCAGAATCTGAGGGCGCAATCCTAACCTGGAGTTAGGCCAGCAAAGTACGTTTGGACCACTCTTAGAGTCAGAGAGGCCAGCACACAGATGTGTGCCATCCTCCCTGACTCCAAGAGACCAAACACACTTTATGGTGTCCCTTATGCCGGCTAAAATTTGCTGGCCAACTGTGCTGGTTGGTTTGTGTCCTCAGTTGTGTTGCAAAGCCACATGGCTATTGCACTGTGTGGGCAGTTTCCTGCTTCTTGTTGCAGACTCTGAAAGAAACAAATGAGAGTGTAGCTGGCCTGATAACCAGCCCAACAACAGAGGCTTGTAGTCAAATAGAATTTTGGATAAGGTCACCTCATAAAGAGTTTGAGTCTAGGAAGACATTTTGTGCCTTTCCAAGCTACTTGCCACATCTTCTTAGAGGGATTCCTTTTCTTTAGAATTGAGCTCAGGCAGTGCAATCCAATGATGTGCACAGCGTCGACGCAATGGAGTTGCGTCTGCACTGTGCACTTTGTGCTGACGTGGGGGTGCCGAGTGGCACCCCTGCGTGGGCGCCAAGCAGCACCCTGTGGGGGGCGCTACAGCAATGGGACCAGCGCTGCAGGCATTGCTGGTGCTACAGCAATGGGACTGGTGCTGCAGGCAGCACTGGTCCTGTTGCACCTGTGCTGTGCCTCCCTTGTGTCGGCTGAAGCCGGACGGCGCAAGGGAGGCACGATGTTGGAACAGGGGAGGGAGTGGGCTGGTTGTGGGCGAGCTGGCAGGTGTGCCGGCCTGTCCAGGCGACGGGCCCAGGATTTGGCCATAAGCAGTAGTGAAATTCAGGGGGTTCGCCCAAGTTCTACAGAACCTGTTGTTAAATGGCTGGGCCCCGCCCACGCGCTTACCTCGGCTGGCTTCGGGGTTTTTTTTGCTCCAGCTGTGACGTCATAGAACCGGTTGTTAATTCATTTGAATTGCACCACTGGCCATAAGCCCGTCCAGGAGGCTGGCCCAGATCCAAGTAGCACACCGGGGAGGCTGGAACCTCCCCTTCAGTAATGGTGCGAATGTGCCCTTGCCACCGGGAGGTTCCAGCTCCCCGATACTGCGGTGGATTTGGCGCAGGCCTGCTGGCTGCGCTAATCCAGCGCAGTATAGCATTGCACTCTGAGTAATATAATAAATCACAGCTTCTGAAAAAAACAAACACCTCCTTCTCTCCCCCACCCCAGTGACACTATCCTACTTTGCTTCTGTAGGTGACTACACTGTCAGAGTGGATGCTTTCAACAAACTTGGGCAAGTCCACCAGATTGCCAGAGTCCGTGGTGTCATCCCCATAACCATGGTGACGATCCTGCTGATCCCGACCTCCCCTTTGGTTGATGAGGTTACTCAGTTTGAGGCCTTGGTGTCTCCTTCCCCCTACGGCATCCTATATTCTTGGAATTTCAATGATGGGTCCCCTGTACAGAAGGGACTAAATTCTACTGTGTACCATTCCTTTGAAAAGAGTGGGCTTTACAATGTGACCCTAAGAGTCAGTAACAATCTCAGTGACATAGCATCATCTGTGTCTGTTTCCATCAGTGAAGGATTTATGGGCCTGAGTGTGACATGTAATGGGCCCAGTGAACTAGGTTCTGTCACAGTTGTTAACGCTACATTGAACACTAGCACAGACGTCCACTGGACTTTTGACATGGGTGATGGGTCTATCTACAGCAATCTGTCACATGGAATTATTTCTCATATCTTTGCCGCAGAAGGGAAATATAATGTAACAGTAACAGTTCACAGGGCTCTTACCTCCACCAGTGCCTCCACAACAGTGGAGGTTTATGAGCTTCAGATTACCAGCATCCTGGCCCCAAGTTGTCTCTCCAGCAGGGAGTTGATCCTGCTCCAAGCGGTTGTGACAGGACCAGTGAAAGGAATTATCTTCTGTTGGGATTTTCAAGATGGCAGCCCCCCTTCTATCCAACATGGCGATCCCACAGTCCTCCACAGGTACATGGCAGCTGGGAAGTACCAGCTGAACCTGACTGTCCATGGAATGCTGAGCAGTGTATCCCAGCAACTATCCATTTGCGTAGAGGACAAAATCACCTCAGTTATATTGTTAGCTCCTGTGTCTGCTGTAGCTTTAGGGGAACAGCTGTCTTTCGTGGTTGAAGTGGATCCAGCACCAGACCCCCAGCACCAGTACAAGTACTATTGGGATTTTGGCATTGGTGAAGAACTGGTACCTTCTAGAGCTCCAGAAATCACTTTTGTATACCATGAAGCTTCCTTGTATGTGGTGACAGTGACTGTATGCAATACAATAAGCCAACAAAATGCCTCCGTGTCTGTCGTGGCTGAGAAGACAATTAATAGTATCTCTATTCACCACAGTGGCGAAACTGGAATTTTTCTAGCTGTGGGAACTGCTTACCTCTTTGTGGCTGAAATCAGTGGGGACACCTCTGCCACGTGTAAGTGGGACTTTGGGGATAATTTACCTCAGCAAGAGGGTCAAAGAGCATCACATACCTATCAGAGAGCTGGAGACATTACCATCATGGTTGTGGGCAAGAACCTGGTCAGTCAAAGGACAGCTACACTCACCATGACCGTGTTGACTCCAGTTAAGCTATTAACTGTACTTTTTGACCAACCAGTGGGTGAGGCAGGACAGGAAGTCACCTTTAGAGCTTTATTGGCTGCAGGGGATCATGTTCGCTACCACTGGACCGTTGATGAAGCAAGCGGGTTCCAAGAGGGGGCAGCCATTTTCTCTCATACCTTTCCTACTCCGGGCACCTTTGTGGTGTTTGCCATGGCGGAGAACGCGGTGAGCATGGAGAAGGCAAATGTCACCATAGAGGTCCAAGAGCGGGTTCAGGGGGTCCTTATCCATACTGAACATGTGATTCAGGACAGATACGTGGCAGTGGCTGAACCCTTCTCCATCTTGATTGATGTAATCCAAGGTTCTAATGTCACCTTCCATTGGACTGTTTCCTATGGAAAGCATCAGTTGCTGACTGCAAAAGGCGAGGTGTTTTCATTCTGTCCTAATTCAAGTGGGGAGCTCCTGGTAGAAGTGAAAGCTGGGAATGCTCTGGGAGAGGTAACAGCCAATCTTATCCTGGAGGCCTTGGAGAGAGTTTATGGCGTAAAGATTCAATCAGCCACTGACAAGGTAGCAGTGGGAAAGCCAGTACATCTGAATGTCTCAGTGGCTTCTGGAACAGATCTGTTTTACTTGTGGAAGATGGAGGAGGATGCGCAGTTCCTGCTTACCACCACTCCTTCCCTTTCTTACATCTATACCACTCCAGGCTTCAAACTCATTTTTGTCAATGTCTCCAATGCTCTTGGATCCAGCAGTGGCTCCAGAGAACTCAGAGTCCAAGAACCTGTTTCTGGGGCAAGTTTCATCATGGCAGGAGCCATACGACCTTTCTTCTTGAGATCAGGCGCCTCTGCAGAGCTTCTGGGCATGGTGGTGGCAGGCTCTGACCTCAAGTGGGAATGGGAGTTGCAGAATGGAGAAGGAGAGAGCCTGATATTTCATGGCCAGAATATCTCATTTGAATTTGAGAAACCTGGAGACTACAGGGTGTTTTTGCAGGTCTGGAATGACATCAGTGAAAGCAGAGTTCTGGATACCATCTCCATCCAAGAACCTGTGGATGGGTTGGCAGCAGCTGTGGACAAGCAGATTGTATGCACAGATGATGAGGTTACTCTTACGTTGCACGTGCTGAAGGGGACAAGTGTGACCTTTGCCCTCCACCTCCCTTCATTGGGGACTCATGTCGATAATTCTGGAGGGACCTTCCACTTTTCTTTTCCCAAACCAGGCTCTCACCAGATACAAGCATCTGCTTTCAACAACGTTAGTAACCAGACTGTCACAGCTATTGTGGTGAAGGTCCAGGAGAAAGTAAAGGGACTGCACCTCCTCAACGACTGCCCATTCATCCTAGAATCCAACAAGGAACTTATGCTCAAAGCAGATGTGCAAACTGGGGAAAATATTACTTTCTTCTGGATGTTTCGACTTCCTGGATTTCCTGACTATAATGTCACAGGCCAGCAGATCGCATATGTGCCTTCTGGTGCGGGCAACTTGACCATTCAGATAGAAGCTACAAATGCTTTCTGTGCAGATGCTCTTACACTTACAAGAACCTTACAGGTACCTGTAGAAAGTGCTACTTTATCCACCAATGGCACAAAGACATTTGTCAATCAAACAGTGGCATTTGATGTGATAGTTGGTGGTGGCAGTAATCTTCGCATGGCATGGAAATTCGGGGACTCTGAGGAGACCTATGCCAGTGAAAGCATTTGGAAGGTATTTCACAAGTATCACCAAGCTGGTGATTTCTTGGTAGAAGTGAAGGTCTCCAATGAAATCAGTTTTGTCTTGGCACGGACAAATGTAACTGTGCTGCAGCTGGACTGTGAAAGCCCCAGTGTGAAACTAGTGGATCTTCCTTCTTTGATTTCCAAATCCCACACCAGCTACTTTGAGGCCAATGTAGACTTGAAAAGGTGTACAGCCCACCGGGCCTTGTATCAGTGGGAGATATTCCAGAATTCCACCTGTGGTCGACTGTCAAAGACCAACCTAGTCTCATTACCTAATGCAAATATGCGAACCCCACGCCTGGTGCTCCCAAAGCTCTCCCTCAGTGTTGGTCCCCATTGTCTGCGATTCACTGTCTCTCTTGAGAACACTCCACTGACCCAGACGGTTTCCAGCCATTTCACTGTGCTTTCCAGCAAGTTGGTGCCAGTCATCCAAGGAGGAACCTGGAGGAAATGGACAGCTAAACAGAATCTGGTTTTGGATGGAAGCAAATCCTATGACCCTGATATAGAGATGGGTGGAGACTGCTCTATGGAATACCAATGGGGCTGTGACCTGGAGGTAATAAGAGACTCCAAAATGGCAAAAATGCACATGGGTTTGACAGTCACGGTAATTAACCCATGGGATAGATAGCCCAAGAGGTTATAAAGGTTTTCCCTTTATACAGAGTTCTTAAGAGTTGTTATCGGATATTCTGGTGACAAGTATGTGCAACTCCCAAGTGGCTGAGGTATGTTCTTGGTGTGTCCTCTTTCTCTCCATCTCTGCTCTCCACCCAAAGCTTTGAAAGTTCAAGCTGTGGGAAAAGATTAAGGAGATGAGCTTGAGTTGTCTGTATCTCACCTTTTCTTTTCTCAGAAAGGTAAAGTGATGGAGAATAGTATACAGCACCTAACAGTGTCCTCCTTCTGGTAAACAAAATACTCTGGTTGACTGTCACAGAGGAAACTGAAGTCGAAATTAGCAGCATGATTCTATAACACACACTACATTATCAATGTATAACACACACACACGCATGCTAGATCCTGATTTTCCCTTCTACCTCTTAAAAGCCATTATATTTCCCTAAACTGGGTAAGATTAGGAGCGAGCGCAATCCTAACCTGGAGTTAGGCCAGCATAAACTAAGCCAGCAAAGTTTGACCAGAACAAGGGCCACCATAAAGCATGTTTAGACTACTCTCGGAGTCAGGGAGGATGGCTCAGGTCTGCAGACACATATTTACCTTATAGCCAGGGGTGTGGAATGCATGGGTGCCGGCAGTGGGGGGGGGGCCGCCGGCAGTGCGGAAGCGGCATAGCGAGGAGGAACCGACACGTTGTGTGGCCCTCCCGCCCTCCCTTGCCTCTGTAACTCTCCGAAATGGAACATTTCTGGGCTAAAGGAGGCTTGTTGGAGTGACGCACAGGGGCAGGGCGACGTCCTGGGGGCGCGCTTTCTGCGCCAGCCAGGGGCGCACTCGGGCCTCCGTGCATGCCTGCACATCTGTGAGCATACTTTACCACACATAACGGTTGCCCTTGTGCTGGCTTAGCTTATGCCGGTCTAATTTATTTTAGGTTTGCACCCAGTGGTGTCATTCAAGTGATTTAGGAACAGGAACTCACTTTTGAGTTCAAATTCAAATGTTGAAAAAAACCCGAAAAAAAACTTGGAAGCAGCCACGGAGCCTGTTAGGATCCGGAACGCCCGTTCTGGTCCATCCCCCCTGAATGACATCACTGATTGCACCCTCAAGCTGTCTAGTATAGATCCTTTTAGACAGGAAATTATAAGTATGTAGAATAATACACTGGGGATGAAGAAGCTGGGGCTCTGGAAGAAGGTACATAAATAAGGGTCCATGTTTCCACAACTTTCCTTTTTCTTGCTTTAAGAATCTGTTCTCTGGAAAGATACAACTTTCCACTTTCTCTTATTTTCCCCAGCATTGAAGCAGAAGTAAGTAACCCAAAAGGGTATTAATTGATTTCTTTCTGCAACAGGCACCTAATGCATCCTCTGCTCCATGTGACATTTCTTCCATGGCAAGCAATGACAGAGTTGTTGTCCCTCACTCTATGCTGAATCCCGGGACAGTTTATCACTTCACCCTCACTGTGAAGAAGCCTGGTAAAGATCCTGCTTCAACAGCGCAGTTGGTGAGTGTGGCTTTATTGTCCTCTTCATTCTCATTTGACCACTGTTACCACACTTTGTGTGTGTGGATGCACAGGTGTCTGTGCACATGTACATGTGTGCTCTTTATTCTGGTCATCTCAGTAGAAAAATACTTCCTCTTGGAGAGCAGTGCACTCAGTGGCATAGCTAAGGGGGCATGCAGGGGGCACAATTGCACCAGGCATCAAGCTGAGCTTGACACTAGTGGACAAAATGATAAAAGCCTTGTTAAGTACGAATAATACCGTGATGTTATATATCATTGGAATGGTAATTTAATGTAGAATGCAATGAAACAAACCATGTTGAAATGCCTGTATTCTATCAATGGTTATGGCCAATTAACCAGAACACTTTTTATTTTTTTACTTGCTTAATTAAATTTGATTTTATTGTGGATGGGGCGGCCCCCTGCAAAATCTTATTTGACCCTGGGTAGCAGATGCCTTAGCTCCACCACCGAGTGCACTGCCTTGATTCTGCCTTTGAATAACTCTGTTTGAAAGCTGGGGCTTCTATCAGCTTGCATGCAGAAATCAGAGATATCAGTCTCCGTATAAGGGAAATGAGTCCCCAATTGACCTTGACTGTTCTGCCTCTCAGATTAACAAACTGGGGCTTTCTTTCTCTCCCCATTGTGAGCGGAGGCCTTAGGCTGCAACCCTTCTTTAGGGAGACAGCTAATATGACTTGTGGCAATGACCTGTCCATATTTGTTTCACATACCAATGTCGATCAGGTAAGTAAGTAGAGATTTAAAAGTGATAGGTTGTCACAGTGTGGTAAAGTGATGGGTGACCCACTTTTTGCTTGTTTTTGTCAGGCGGATAGCCAATCGATGCAGCTTGTGTATGCGGCAGGCTGGGGGGGGGGGATAGTGGTGGCAGGAGACTCTGGGGGAAGGGCATCCCAAGTCCCCTGTCCTTTCACCCCCTGCAATCTGCTGCTGATGCAACTTGCATTGCCCTACCTCATAGATGGGTCGCCCCTGGTTGCTTTGTGTGTCTTAACTAGTCCAAGATGTCTATTTCTGGATGGCTTTAATAAAAAGCCTGGTGCATGTCAACAGGTTTTGATTGAATCAAGCCAGGTTCTGCCTGTGACCCTTGAGTGCCGTTCCTGCAATGCCTTGTCAAGCTATGAGGTCAGCAGCAGCATCCACGTCACGCTGTCTGCACAGTGCAAGAGCTGTGATAACAGAACGCTGGTGAGTCTCTTCTGATTTCAGTCCCGTAGTATCTTACTTGGCATAGATACTAGAGTCTGGCCATTTAGGATCCCGAGAAGTATGATCTGCTTCAGTATTTCCTCCACATCTGGACTATCACCATCACCTCTCTTCATTCTTTCTATTAGTCCCAGCAACAGACTTTAGGGAAATCAGTACAACTGAGTCCAAGGATAGTGTGCGGGGTGGGGAGGGGACAGTTAATCTGCTTTTTGCTTGCTTTTAGAGAGCAAGGGGCTGATCAATGCAGCTCGCACCCTTCAGCAGGCCGGAGGGAAGCAGACTCAAGGTAAAAGGGCATCCTTTTACTCCCCCTGCTATCTGCTGCTGAAACAAACTGCTCCATCAAGTTGCTTCATGGCTGGGCTGGCCATAGTGTAGAGGTAATATGCTTCTGAGCCTGGGAATAAAAAACAAGGGATAGCCCTATTACTTTTATGTCCTGGTGTGGAGCACTGAGAAGCCTTCCTCTGTCTACAGCTGGAAACAGTAGCCTGGACTAAATGGAACTTAGTTTCCTCTTAAACTTTAAACTAAGTTCTTAAAGCTGCTGCTCCAGTTTCCTTTCAAGAACTAAGCAGGCATATTGTGTGGTGTAATGGACTTGCAGTTCTGACAATACAGTACTATGATCTGTGCTCACTGCAAACATTCCTCTAATCCTTGCAGTACAAATGGGCAGCTCAGAGTTCAGATGGCCAACCTTTGATCTTAGACAACATGGCCACTTCTACTGGGGACTCTAATCGTGACCTGGTGATCAGGCAAGGGGTCTTGCAGAATGGAATGAATTATACGTTCACGGTGTTTGTCACCCAGTCCGGAGGACAGCTGCAGGGAGCATCTAGCATTACCCTCACCCCAAACAACCCACCCAAGGGAGGCATCTGCATCCTGAGACCAGAAAACAATATCTACATCTTGGAGACACCAGTAAGATTTCAGTGCATGGGTAAGTCACTGAACAGAGTCCCTCAGAGTAGTGCTTTGTGACAATGTTGCAGTAGTTGCATTATGTATGCAGATGAAGAAGATTTCTCCAGGGATGCCATCCTATCTCAAGTGGGGTTTTAGGGTAGGCCAGTTTTCTGTCTAGAGCAGAAGCTCAAACTGAGGTGAGACCCCTGAGGCAGATTGCGAACGTAGACACTTCTGGGGGGAGAGGGAGAGAGGGTGGGTGGGTGGGTAAGAGTTCAGGCTGATTACTAGTATTTGAAGGGCTCAGATATTGCTCCAGCAAGGATCTGGTGCTTACTGAGGATTCAGCTCCACCCCACTATCCAAAGCTTCATGTCTTAAAGGGCCCTTGCCTGATTTTGTAACCATCAGACCCAACGGTGCTGGGGATGATCCTGGCTCCCCTGCAGAACCCGCAAGGGAATCTTTGGAATTTGAAGAGAAGGGCAGAGCAATGTTCTTGAGGCAGGGGTGCTGGGACTGTCCCTTGTGCAGGATGTTCAGATGGACTGGAGGAGACGAGGATCTGCTCCAAGGAAACATCCGTCCCCCAGCCTATCACCTCTCCTGGGTCTTCCACCTCATCCCTAGATTGAAAAAAATTGGCCAGATTGCATTGCATAGTGTTTGCTTTTGTCTTGGGTGTATGCAATCATGGAAATGGGAGAGGTCACAGCTGGAAATATAGGAGGCTTGAGCACTGTGCTCCTGTGGCTAAGCAGGAGTCGTTCATACAGTTTATACTTCTTCCAGCCCCTTCTCTCTCTTTCCTTTCAGGTTGGATGGACGAGGACAGCAGCAGCCCAGTGCAGCTGGTCTATACCCTGACAGCTGAAACATGCTTCCCTCGGAGCAGCCACTGTTGGCACTACTGTCTGTATCGAGGGATCAAATCCTCCTTCACTAGTTTCCTGCCAGCAGGCCCTCTTGGCAATCAGTCCAGCATCAATATACTGGTTGAACTGGAGGACCCACAGGGAGCAAAGACTCTGGCACTGAATCAGTAAGTACAGGATCCTTTTGGGGATGGGACTGGGAGGAAGCTCTCTGCACCTTGTTCTTCTAAGGCTCGCAGTAGATGAGAAGGCGAACAGTGTTGCCTTCTCAATGCTCACTTCCATCTGAAAAAAAATTAGCTTCAAGCTGCAGTCACTGCGTTACTTCCTTGCGATAGTTCCATTGATAATAGCCTTTCCCTTTTCCCAGAACCTTGACTGTCTCCATCCCGGACCTTCCTTCAGGATTCAAAACGATAACCAGCTGGTTGAAGAACAAGAGCCAGTCGGAGTTATGGGGTGTGGTCCAGCAAGGAAATCCACAGGAGGTCATTCCATATGCCTTGGCTCTCATAAGCCTTCTGAATAAAGTAAGGACTTGGTGGAAGAGAATCCCTTGCCTTTGCAAGCACTAATTAATTAGTTAACACGTTTATATCCTGCCCTACCATCCCATTGAAGAGAGCACCACAGTGGCTAATGCCATCTACAGTCTGTCCTCTTTAGATGTGAACTCAGTATCTGCAACCTTGCTTGTCTGTGAGGGGCAGAATTGCTACTTTCCTTCTTATCCACAACTCTGTCCTCGTTACCCACTATGCAGAAACCTTCCAAAGGCTGCAGGCACCTGCGATCCGCACTGACTTCTTTAAAATGGCCAGCACCTGGATGAGAACATCCAAATTTTGGTTGAAAGTTTAGTTTAATAACACCCCAAACAGCCTTCTACACCAGTTCAAGAAGGATTCCTTCTCATCAGCTGGTGTTTGGGAAACCAAAATTAAGCAGATAGGTATAGATGCAGATCACCTCGGTGCAGTAATGCAAGCAGTAGCCTTTCGCATGATTAAACAAAGGTTATTAGACATTCAGTCCCAGGAGCTTCTGAGTGCAGCCACTAGATCTGGTTTCCCGCTGCCCTGGCTACCCCCTCCTGTATTAGGTAAAGTTCCAAATTATTTTCATGTGTTAACCAATCCCAACGAAAGAAGGGCACTCACGTTAGCCCGTTGTAATGTTATGCCCTCAACGGTGCTGTGGGGTAGGTTTAGGGGCATACCTTATCAAGACAGACTCTGCCCCTGCCCTTTGGGTTCGATTGAATCTTTGGCCCATCTTCTTCTGCACTGTCCCTTTCATGATGTGACGAGAACTAGTTTACTAGGCCCAATTCTGTCTTGAGGGCCATGGCTTGCGGACATGGAAAAGTTAAAAATGCTTTTCTCAATGTCCAAGCCAAACCACATAAAACAGCTCGCCTCTTTCCTGTACAGCATTGTGAAATCTAACAACAGGCGAGAGTCCACAGAATTGAACTCTCCAGAATGATTTTATTGATCTGGTTTGTATTTTAAGGTCAGTGAATGGTGCTATCAAGTTGTTATGTCTGTGTTTTTATTTATTTATGCCAATAAAGGTATTCAAATCAAATCAAAAATGGCCAGCAGAAGCATCCACTGGGCATGTGTAAGGGCTCCATGTTGATCACAGATGTCATCCTGAAGTTCCCTGCAACCTCTGGAAGACCTCTGAAGCATGAGATCTTTTGGCGCTTCCTGAGGGTCTCTGCTGGATTTTTCTGATGGCAGATAAAGTACTCCTTGCACCTAACTCTAATGATTCATTTTCTGCGAATTCGCTCTTGCAAGGATTTCCAGGAACCTAACCCTAGTGGATAATGTGGATTGACCATATAAAACAACTGTAAACCGTATCAGTTCAAAATAAATCCAGAAAATTGGAGGCATTAAAACAACTTATAGTTTAAACAGTGAACACACACCTAAGACCAATAAATAAAACTAAGAACCCAATCCTATAACCTACTGGCCCTCGTCAGTAAGTACTCCCGCTGGTGCTGACTGGTATAAAGCAGTCAGGGCCAGTCGTAAAAGCACCCTGCTCAGCATGCTGTAGGGAAGGCTGATGCCTTCCTGCCTGTGTCTCCAGCTCTCCCACCACCTGCTGGAACAGGTCAGTCAGTGGGAAGGGCAGAAGGAGGTGGGGGAGGGGAGAACAGCAGCAGGAGGGGGTGCAACTGGGTGAGGGGAAGAGCTGGGGATGGGTGGATCAGGTCTGGGAAAGTGGCAGCAGTGGTCTCCAAATCCTATCCCCCTTCTCAGCCCCTATCCCTCGGCATGGGTTTACACCGACCTGTATCACTACTTGGCCTATGGAGTCCCCACTGCAGGATCCCATAGGCCAATGGCCAAGGAACTGAGGAGCAGTCCACCATTGCCACCTTCGGGAGTCTAAAGTAAGGTAAAGGTTTCCCCACGACTGAATGGTCTAGTCGTGACCGACTGTAGGGGGCGGTGCTCATCTCCGTTTCAAAGCCTGTAGAGCCGGCATTTTTGTCCGATCATGTGGCCAGCATGACTCTACGCCATAGCGTACGGAACGCCGTTCCCTTCCCACTGAAGTGGTCCCTATTTATCTACTTGCATTTTAGGTGCTTTCGAGCTGCTAGGTTGGCAGGAGCTGGGACAAGCAACAGGAGCTCACTCCGTCATGCAGTCTCGAACTCCCAACCTTGCGGTCGAAAGCCCAGCAACAGCAGATTAACTCACTGCGCCACCACATCCCGGGAGTCTACCTGATAGGTAAAGTGGACATTGCCTCCTAAGCCTGTCTCGGCCAGGTTCCAAAAGGAGACACTTCAAGACACAGCACAGGAGACTGTATATCTGGTAACATGCTTAGACAGAGGATGAACAAACATGAAACAGACAAACATGAAACAAGAGTTATACAGAACCAGCTGGGCCCCTTTTTGTGTCCCTTGTCACCTAGTCCAGTTGGACAGAAGGGCTGCAGTACCCTCTCTGGACATTATCCGGGTGGTGTTGCAGTACACAAAGACCAGGCAAAATAACCCCTTGCCTGAGAGCCTCCCTGGCTGTACAGGGAATAAAGTACTTGAGCTGTACTGTTGAGGTCTCTGGTTGACGTTTTCTGGTGCCTTACATTCTTGTTTGGGCATTTTGGCAGTATTCTGAGATGCCTCCCACATAGGCTCTTTGCATGTTTCCCAGGATTTAGGAAGACAGGATGACATGGCAGAGTTGAGGGACCGAATGTCTATCCGCAGCAACGTCACTGCAGCACTGGCCTCCCTGGATGTCTCCAGTGTGAAGGATGTCGTTCAGCTGAGTGCAGCCCTGAGGGCATGTGTGGTAGGTCTTTGGGTTGTTTAAAAAAAAAAAACACCTTTCTGCAGGTGATTATCATCATGCTGCTGCGGTAGAGCAGACTTTGGCAGAAGTGGCTGAACATAAATTTGAGTACCGTAGACAGAACATCTAAATCATGGAGTGCTGATGGTAAAAACAGAATGAAAGTAAACTAAATGGCAACTTGCTGCCTGTTCATGTAATACACCGCCCCACTACTCTGTGGTAGACCTGGGCTTTTGTCTGTGACATCTGAGAATCCATCTCTTTCCTGAAGCAGAAGACAAAAATATTGTGCTTAGAGGGAGTGTGGACAGCCCTCTGGCCTCTCCTGCACCTCCTTATCTTGAATGATGAGAGAAAAAGCTCTTGTGGGGGACATCCCGGGAGGGAAAGACTCACCTGATGCATTTTTTAAAAATGTGGGGAGGAGGGGCAATTGCTAGATATGGCATTTTCCCTCCAATCTCAGGCATTCCCAGAAGAGCTCAGCCTTGGGTCCCGTGCCCAGATGCTGGAAGCTGCCAAGAAAATGATTCAAGTAATACACAGAGAAACAGAAGAAGGTCATGAAACTCCTTCCTCCGCTGGCAACAGCATCTTGGCAATCCTAGGTAGGCAACAAGGGCAGCTGGACGCCACACTACTGGCATTTAGCCTATTCTTGGGAATTTGCCTTCTCTTTTCCCCCTTCTCATCCATTTACCTAGGGCTGCTGTGGCCAAGCTTTAACCCAGTATGCTTTCTTGTCCCATCAGCCAGCACCTCGGATCTGTTCTCTGAAATGAAACACATTCTTAAGGATGTTATGTTGTTTTTCAAGTTTTTAATGTTAGACCAATCCTAAGGGAAACCTAGGTGATTACCTGGGAATCCCATTTATACCATCTAGAGTTCTTTGGTGGAAGAAAGGCAGGATATACATGTAACGAATAAATATATAGCAGCTCTGGCAGGGGGAACCATTCGCAACATGAAAGTGATGTTGGAGAAGGGGTTTAATGAGAAGCCCTGCTGGACCCAGCCAAAGATTCATCTAGTCCAGCCTCCTATTTCACACAGTAGCCAATGTGATGGTTCCAGGAAGTCCACAAACAGGAAAGAAGGCACCCTCGTTCTTTCCCTGCAACTGGTCTTCAGAAGCATACTACAAGTAGATGATCCTGTATCTGGACATCCAAAATCCAGACTATTTTGAAATCCAGACATTTTTGTCCAAGACTTTTTTTTAAAAAAACTTTCTGTTATGTGAACACTAGAAGGTCTTGTGCTCATTCCCACATACAGATTGTAAGTTCTATTCTCTGTTTTGTGGTATGCGCCTATACAGAAATTGTTGAAAAATGTCAAAGAGGACAGCAGACATCCAAATGGGTAATGATAAAAAGAGCAAGAGGAAGCATTTCTCATTATATTTATGCAATTATTCCAAAATCCAAACATATCTGACACCTTCCCATCCAAAGCAGTCTGAATTAGAATACTCAACCTGTACTGCCAGACCTGAAGGTAGTGACTAGCCTTAATGACTAGTAGCCATTGATAGACTTGTCCTCCACAAATTGTCTAATCCTCTTTTAGAGCCACCCAAACCACTCCACCCTTATCTTGAGTTGCAATCCTAATTAGGCCCCTTCCCCTTCCCACAGCTGCTATTTGAAAAAAAAATGATGAGATCTGATCATGAACTGGCAATATTTCATCTAGGAACTTTCTTTTAGGACCTATCAGTGTCAGTTTTAATGCTTTTGTTAAAACTGAGTGCCAAGGAATGACTCATACAAGTCAAATACCTAAGGCATGCTATCCCATTACATAGCAACAATGGACAATAGACTAGACACCAGTGCCAAGCCAAGTTCTTATTCCTTATTATATAAGCATATGGGAGTCTGGTCAAAGTTACAGCCTTGTCCTTACTGCCTCTGAGTTATGCACAGATGGTAGGAATACATTTTTTTTTTCCTGGCAGACATGCTGGAGAAAACATGGTGAAGCCACATAGGGCGTACAATGTGTTCAGGTCATTAAGTAAGATTAGCTCCTCAAAGAGGGATAGTGAGAATAGGTTTAGGAGCAGTGGTGGGATTCAGGGGGTTCGTCCAGGTTCTATAGAACCGGTTGTTAAATGGCCAGATGCCACCCACTCGCTTACCTCGGCTGGCTTCGGGTTTTTTTTTTGCTCCGGCTATGACATCATAGAACCGGTTGTTAATTTAGTTGAATCCCACCACTGTTTAGGAGTAATTTAAAGGATTATGTCTTCTGATGCATTTTGTATTTTTATCTACTGCTGATGCTTTTATGGCTTTTTTGTACTGGTGCTGCTGGCTTTTGCTGTTTTACTGCTGCATTGATTTTCTATTGTTTTCTTACTTTATGCAGGCCACCTTGGGTGCCCACCAGTGGCATTCCTAGAGGGGGGCAAAATGCTATGTTTTGCAGGAGCCTGAGCACTTGTGTAAATCGGCCCCTCCCCCTCGCCTTCAGAGCCATTCGTGGCTCAGAGAGCAAAGCCTCCAAATGGCTCTGGAGGTGAGGGGGAGGGGATATGTTACACAGGAGCTCTTGCTCCTGCTGCGCATAGCTTTTTGCCCCTCCTGTTGGAATGCTACTGGCGACCACAGCAGCAGGGAGAAAAGTGGGGTAAAAATGTATTAAATAAATAATTTGCATAGTGTTGTTCCCAGGGAGGTTGCTAGCCCCTGCTGACAAGACTCCCCCCACACTGGCGAGCCTTCATCTGTCAAGGGAACCAGGCTTCAGGAATCAAGTCTCGACAGCCTTCAATCTCTCTCATGCACTGATTAAGTCCTTGATGAAGTCCCGCATGCTGAATGAGGAGACTCTGTCGCTGTCTGTCTCTGAGATCCGAGTGCAGGGGAAAAGGGCAGACTCCAGCAACTTGCTCTGCACAGCCCCATCTGAAGAGTGCCTCTTCTCTGTGCCCCTAGCACTTGCTGAGCAATTAGCAGGAAGCCAGGAAGTTGTGCAGGTCACTATGGACCTGGCCGTCAACCCTTTCCCCTACAATGACTACATGGATTCTGCTATTTCAACCCATCTTGCACTTTTGGAATTCACCACCCCAACAGGGGCACCTATCTCAGTGGCCAAGCTGCCAAAGGAATGGTCCATTAGCCTGCGGTTGCCAACTGGGAAGCAAAAGCCACAGAACTTGTCCCAGACCCACATCGTCATCCCACCAGAGGGGTCAGTTAACTTTACTGTGAAAGTGGTGTCAGGCAGCAGTCCTATAGGGACCCACATGCATCTCAATGTCACTGTACTAAAAGGTAAGTGTGGCTGCAAAAAAGATGGGAAAACCAGTGGGGAGGCCAGATCTGGAGCTCCATTCGTCTGCCTTTTGATGAGGTGTGCTCCATGGCTGAGCAACAAGCAGAATAGAGTTTAGTTAACTTTGCTTGGGACTAGAGTTTAACTACACATTATCTCTGTTCCAGGCTATTTTCTCAAGCATTCTTCTGCCCATTTATGAAGATGGGCTTTTCATAACCCAGAGAAAGACAACTTGGTAGATAACAGTTATTGATGACACAATCCTAATCTGCAATTAGGCTGGCACAGTTAGGCCAGCAAAGTTTGGCCAGCATAAAGGACACCATAAGGTATGTTTGGACCACTCTCAGAGTCAGAGAGGCCAGCACACAGGCATGTGCCATCCCCCTTTACTCTGAGAGTTGTCCAAACACACTTTATAGTGGCCCTGGTGCCAGTGAAACTTTGCTGGCCTAATTGTGCCGGCCTAACTCCAGGTTAGGATTGCACTTTGAGAGAGATACTGTGCTGCCGTGGAACAGGCAGTGACTAGTTGTCATGATAGACCTGATCTGAATGGTTCAATACCCTTTTAAAGCTATCCAGGCTAGTGAACACTGCTACATCTTGTGTATTAAATTCCAGTCTATTAGGGGCTTGGTAAAAGAAGTATCTCTTTTCACCCATCATAAATCTCTCATCAGTCAGTTTCATTGGATGACTCTTGGTTCTACTGTTGTAGGAGAGGAAGAAGAATATGCCTATTTACTGTCTCCTTTGCATGCATAAGTCTCAGGGTGCAATCCTAACCAACCTTCCAGCACTGACATAGCTGTGCCAATAGGTTATGTGCTGCATCCTGCTGTAGGGAGGCAATCACAGAGGCCTCCTCAAGGTAAGGGAATGTTGGTTCCCTTACAGCTGCATTGCCCTTATCCCAGTGCTGGAAAGTTGGTTAGGATTGGTCAGTCATGCCCCTCTCTTTAGCTCCCTTTTTTCCAAGCTAAGGCACACAGTAGGCTTTCCTCATAAGGAAAATGTTTCAGAACTCTAATCATTTTGTTGCTTTTTTTTTTCTTTTTTGCCCTTTTCCAGTTCTAGTTTATCCTCTTCTGTAGGGTTGCCAACTTGACTGAAGCTTTTCCTGGAGATTTATTTTTCAACCTGATGTAATGTTGGAAATTCCTGGAGGCCTATTTAAAAATCTCCAGGATTATTTTTAGTAGTCACTTAGAGATTGATGATGATTCCTGAAGATTCCAGGATAATCCTGGATAGCTGGCATACCTATCCTTGAGGTGTGGCAATTAGAACTGGTCAGTGTTTCAACTGTGATCACACCATAGATTTCTTAAATTTTAATTTGTTAGTACTAGCACCTGTTCCCTTGTTGCTTCCATTTGACTCAGACCCTCAGACTCCCTCCATTAAATGAGGGAATAAAACCACCTTGCTGCCTGATCCCCTTTTTTTACATACTTGGGGTACAATAGTCTGGAGTTAGGCTGGCACAGTTGGGCTGGCATAGTTAGGCCAGCAAAGTTTGGCCAGCACAAGGGAACACCGTAAAGTATGCTTGGACCACTCTCGGAGTCGCAGAGGCCAGCACACAGACGTGCGCCATCCTCCCTGACTCTGAAAGTGGTCAAAATGCGCTTTACAGTGTCCCTTGTGCCTGCCAAACTTTGCTGGCCTAACTGTGCTAGCCTAACTCCAGGTTAGGATTGCGTCCTTAAAGACATTTTTATTGTTTGTGTTGATATTTTCAGTCTTGCGCTCCTCATATTATTTTTTTCTCATCCCTTATTCAAATAAGATTTTATTTAATTATTTGTGTTGCATATACTGTGTGCCAAAACTGATTTTCCTTCTGCTCCAAGGCTTAGGCTTCAGACAGAAAAAGAAATCCTACCTTTGTCTTTATGGACACAATGCTCCATCATCCAATGAGTTCCACTATGCCTGGAAGAAAGAAATAATCTTTTCTAACCTCCTGGAGGAAGAAACCAACAGCAGGGAGGTCACCCTTTTGATTTCATCTCTGTAAGTGTTCATTCAACCAGATTCTGAATTTTTCTGAGCGCATGTCTGAACTCATACTTCCTACTGTTGAATGATTCCTTTGCTGAATGGATATAGCCATTTGCTGCTTACAGCAGCAGAGAGGCCTCATTCTCTGGTGTGTTAAGTTCGCAACAGCTAGAAGGTAAGTTATGTTGCCAGAATGTACATTCTGGTAGGATAACAAAAGTCTGGTAGGATAACACTGGGCCATAACCACTGGTGTATCTAGGGTATTGCATGGGGTGGCAAGAGCCATGGGAGCCACTTGCCAGGGGGCGGCAATTGCCCTTAGCCCCCCCCCGCGCAGCGCCCAAGAAGACGCCTGAGCCGTGGCCGAGGGAAGCTGTGCGCCCCCCCCCCCGGTTCACAGAGCCTCTCGGACGCCGCTCAGGCAACACAAGGGGGCAGAGGCTTGGCTTCTCCCTGCCATGGCTTGGCAAAGTTGGCTGAACCATGGTGGACAGAAGCCACACCCTGCAACGTCATGACGTCACGATGTTGCATGCCATGGGCGCAGTTTCGCCCTGGTACGCCTCTGGCCATAACTGAAGGGGGGGAGAGGGGGGGGCAGTATTTACCTTTCCCAGTGCAGAAGCATGAATTTATGTTAGGACTCAAATGAAAATGAAGATACAATAACACTGCACTTGTGGAAGTCTCACTAATACACCAATGATGGGGTGGAATGAGAATACAATTTAATGTTTTCTGCTGTGGACAATTATAGACGTTGTACATATGGGATGAGAGAATCCCTCAGCTAGCAGAACTCACTCCTAGCCTGTGAGTTCCAAACAAATTTGTGAGTTCCAGAATTTACTTCTCTGCTCATTTCCTAAGCAACTTATGATAGGGGTGTCTATTCTCTCGTTACAGGATTACCCAATGCTGCAGCTGTGAAATTTATAACTGGGTCATGGGTCAATTGTCTCAATTTGGTAGGGGCATCTCTAGGTCAGGTAGTATTTTGCTAAGCAGATTAGAATTTGCTTATGGGCAAACTGTCACAGTGCTCCTGTCATTGGCTTCAGGGTCCAGATAATAGTATATCTACGGTCACCTTCTGGGTGCTTTTCATTCCCCAGGAAGAAGGAAGGGAAGGTAGATCCCATAGGAAAAATGCATCTTTTTTAAAACTCAAGCCATGGTTTCCAGACGTGCCTTGCACAACCTTGTGTTCCCAGCCTTACATCTTGTACCCTGATGTAGAAATAGAGGAGATCTCTTTAGAGCTGTCCCTTTCAACCACATACAGTAGCTGAAGTGGAAATCCCTGTTCTGCACTGATCCGCGCTGCTAAAAAAGAAAAGTACCCAGCAATAATGTGCCTTTAGGAAGACGCATGCTTGCCAAGCATAATATGGAATGGACTAAAAGATCTGACTAAAAGTCAGATCACTTCTGAGAAGATACAATCCTGGGAATTTCTGCTGAAGATCTGCATATGCATATTGGTTCAGCATATCGTCCTTTCTTGATTGGAGAGATCATTAACTGGCTGTAGTTTTGGCACTGCTGAAATTGTGGGTGGAGGGGCTAGGCGTCATGGTTGGGTGACATTAAAGGCACTTGTCATTTGTGCTAAACACAAGCAATGTTCTAGTTATCAATTTGTTCTGTCCAGCCACCAGCTCAATGAGACCCATCAGGAATATTATGTCAACATCACCAGCCACTTCTGCTGCTCTGCTGTCAGTGTCCACATCTTGGTTTTTGCCAGTCTCTGCCAGTACTTCCATTTCCCTAGCATGCAGTGGAGCACAGAGGGAGTGATCCCAACAGCCGCCACCAGCCCCAAGGAGATTGTGTGTCTGACGGAGCATCTCACCATCTTTGGAGCTAGTCTCTTCGTACCGCCTCACAGTGTTGTCTTCTTGCCACCGGTGCGTTAAGAATTTTTGTTAGGCAAGTGGAAGGTGATTCAGGGCGCAATCCCAGGTGCCCCATTGCATTGACACGATGTCAGTTGTGGCACCCTGGCCCTGGCGCTAGAGTTCCCAGGCTGACACTACTTGGCTGGTGCAAGGAAGTTCTGGGTGGAGGGAGGGCAGGGAGGAGGAGTAACTGGGTGCGGGGTGGGTGGGACGGCAGGCATGCTGGCCCAGGCAGAGGGCAAGGCTGGGATGGATGCGGTCATTAGGCCACATCCAAGGTCCTGTTGGGAGGCGCAGGCACAGATCCGAGGATCCCTATGGGAAGGCCAAGCCTCCTCTAGGGCAAGGGGACGAACGTGCCCTTGTCCCAGGAAGGCTCCCCAGCATACCTAAGGTGCGCTGGATTTGGCACAGGCCTGCCAGCCTTGTCAAACCAATGCAATTTAGGATTGTACTCTTAGACTCATGTCAGCACTGGGTACCATCTCACCTACCTGAAGATATTGCACAGCATTAATGGTGAGCATATTCCAGACCCATAAAATATGTGACCCACCTCCACTCAATTACCTGAACGTAATTCTCTTGCCATGTATCGTGCTTTGCCAGGTGCTCCTTTTTTAGCCAATGCATTGTGACCTCTTACAGGTTCACTTTTCCCTTCTTATTCTTGGCATGTTTTAGGGCAGTGTTTCTCAAACTGAGTCGTGACTCACTAGTTGGGTTGCGAGCCCCCATTCATTTCAATGTGGATTTTATATTTAATATATTAGACTTGATGCCACTATGATATTTGACTACATTTGGGGAAATGTTACAGATCTGTACTTTTTATCAGGCTACGTGGCGCAGCGAGTTAATCCGCTGTCGCTGGGCTTTCAACCGCAAGGTTGGGAGTTCGAGACTGCGTGACGGAGTGAGCTCCCGTTGCTTGTCCCAGCTCCTGCCAACCTAGCAGTTCGAAAGCACCTAAAAAATGCAAGTAGATAAATAGGGACCACTTTGGTGGGAAGGTAACGGCGTTCCGTGCGCTACGGCGTAGAATCATGCTGGCCACCATGATTGGACAAAAACGCCGGCTCACAGGCTTTGAAACGGAGATGAGCACCGCCCCCTACAGTCGGTCACGACTAGACCATTCGGTCGTGGGGAAACCTTTACCTTTACCTTTATGTACAGGTGGCCTGCGTTATCCATGGGTAGGGGTGTGTTTTCTGGTGATATTTTTTCCAAAATTTATTGATTAAAATAGAAAATTATGGTGTTATGTTTTTATTCTACATTCCCACTCCAAGTTCTCATTTTTATTAATTTTAAATGCTTTAAAAGTATACTAAGTGGATGATATAGGTGATATAGTGTCAGCAGAAGCAGCCACAGTAGTATTTCTAATTCGAAAAGTAGTCTATTTTAATTTCTGGAAAATACCTGAAACACCAAGTGGTGTTTTGTGTTTTTATTCAGATTTTTAACCACCGAAAAGTGGTTTTCAACCAAAAAAACTCCACCCCTATCCATGGGGATTCCATTGCTGGACCTCCAGTTCCGCAAATACGGAAATCAGTGGGTACTCAAATCTGTGGATTTGGGCCACCCCAAAACCTCTGAAGCTGTGCTCCGGTCAGGTCCAGAGGGTTTTCTGAGAGCTACCTATAAATTTTTTAAAACAATGATAGTCAATGAAGCTTACTCCCAGGTAACTGTGGATATGATTGCAGCCTTTGGGATGTTAGGGAATTTTTTTTAATTGATCAGCAACCGCTTAGGAGGGTTAAAAGGGTTCTTTATTTTAAATAAATTTTTAAACGTATACATTGTAAATGTTTACTTATCGTAATTGATTGAATTGAATTTGTCATATGGGAGGGTGTTAACAATTTTTCTGCTTGTCACTTCCAGCCATGACATCACTTCCAAGTTAATGACATCATGTTCAGTGGATCGTGACAGACTGTTATTCCAAAAAGTGGGTCCCAGTGCTAAAAGATTTGAGAACCACTGTTTTAGGGGATGAGAATAAAAAGTCAGGAAAAATATTTAAGTACTTAGACCAATAGTTCTCAAACTTTTTAGACCAGGACCCACTTTTTAGAATGGCATTCATGTCATGACCCACTAGAAGTGATGTCATTAACCTGGAAGTCATGTCATAGCTGGAAACAGATGCTGGGGCAGGCAGTGATAAGACCCCCCAGCCCCATTATGTTACTAGAATGACATAATCCTGGCGATCACTTCGCTGCCATTCCTTGCCCCCGCATCTGCAGGGAAAGATGCAGGGCTTTTCAGGCTGGGGCATTGCAATACCCCAGTTTGAAAAATCCTGCCCTACAGAATAAGCCACCCACAAAGGTGTAATAGAGAGCAACCTTTTGACTCTCTTGTGGATAGCTCTAGTATGGTCAAGGATGAAGAGGTTGACCTATGTATTACTATATAGTTTCTTTCTTCCCTGGTGCCCTGTTGTTTAACCTGTGGTAGAAGCTTTCCTTCCGCCCACTTCCCTCAAGCCCTGACCTGTGTTCTGTTGTTTACAGAGGCAGCATTTCCAACAGAGCCCTTTGGCAGTGATCACCTGCTGTGTTCTCTTTTTGATTTACCTGGGGGTAGCCCTGATAGCCCACAAATTGGATGATATTGACATCACTCGTGTGGGGATTATACCTCGGTGTGGCCAGCCTGGGCGCTACAAGTACTGGGTGATGGTGAAGACTGGTTGGAAAAGAGGCTCAGGTACAGGGGACACTGTTGCTCTGAACATCTATTTGTTACTTAAGGAGCTTCTCTAAACCAACCTTTTCTGCTCATTTACTCCTAAAAAGAATACAGATGAAACTTATCCCAAATATTGCATTCCTGGTTTCCCCCCCCCCAATGGTTCTATCCTGTTTTTAAAAAGATTGCTGAGTTTCAGCTAATTTTTGTCTATCATAATTGTAGCCTAATTATGTGATGTCTGAAATGATATCACCCTAGTTTCTCACCTGCTAGGAGATGTGGCTTCAGATGTGGTTGGTGATGGTGGTACGTAACTTCTGTACTTACTCATCCCTCCACTATTGCTGGTTCTCCGAGGCACTCCTTTGTTCTGGTGTTCCTGAAGAACCCCCTTAAAAATGTCATTTTGCCCTGTAAAAATAGCCTGATTTTTTTTTTCAGAGATGAAGTTGGGGGGGGGGACATGTCAATTTTACTTCAAACTACTAAAACGTATGTTCTTCATTGCCTCGCTCTAAGGTTATATGCACACACATATTCCATTTTTTGAAACATTAGGATTCATTGATGTGGGGGCCCTTAACCCACAGCTGAATTTCACAAGTGCTTTCTTAAATTTAGGGTCAATGTAATCTGCAGCAGACCAATCTAAGGACATTTCACTTTAGGAAATGCCACTGCAGATGAATGGCTTTGGAATCTAAAATCGACTAGAAAACTTGAAGATAAAGTTGTGCTGGGCGCAGTGTCAAGTTTCAGTCTCGGTGTCTCCTCTCCTGTCAAGAAAATGGCCTGGGCGTGGCATTTTCTGAATACAGGGCAATGGCCAAGTGCTATGATCAAGTGACTGTGCAGAGTGGTCTGTAGGATGCCATGCCTGGTGGCTGGTAGAAGGGATGGAAAGCCAGAGATGGAGTCTGGGTCTGTGGGAGAATGGAGAAAATTCCAGGATTGGAATCCATCAGGGGATTCAGTCACATGCCTGGATGTTTCCTTCTGTTTCCTGTCCAAACAGCTCAACTGGGAGAAACAGCAGTCCTTGCCTGCCTGCCTGCCATCAACTGCTCTGGAGAGCTGCAGTCCATCAGGCAGGAGTCACGGTGGTCCCTTGAGGAGTTGTGCTCCCTTGCAGAGCCCAGGCTGTCAAAGTCCAGACCAGCACACTCCTAGGTGTTTTGATTTCAAGGGAGAGATTGAGCAGAACTGTTGAAAGGTCCCTGGTACCTGCCAAAGATGCAGGTCTCAGCTGCTGGGCTCCTTCCGCCTGGTGCCACAGTGGCTCCCCAACACAGGAATTCTGCTGTAATTTCAACGAAGGGACAGTGCAATCATGCAAAGCCTATACAAAGCTATCTTTGACAGTTGAATCTTTACAAACACCTATCTTGAGTAATTGGCTATCATCACCTTAAAGATCCCTACTGCTGTGTTATTTACTGTGTTGTTTATCTATTTTATTAAGGCATATAATGAATTACCCTTCTAAGGGGCAGGGTAACCAATTTATTCTCTCTCTAAAAATGTATGCAATTATCCTGTTTGGGGCTTAAACAATTCATTATCCATTCAAGATGCTTTGCAAAAAAAATCATTCTACTGAGGGCCAAACTACACAAGTGTGTAAATGTGCTGTCCAGAAGTGTACTTCCACACTGAAGTGCCTCTCTTTTAAAACAAGTGTGCAGAGTGGCAATTATGATTAGAACTGGGGTAATTAAAAAAGGGGTTGAGAATAAAACAGCCACAATTATTATATCATTGTACAAATCAATGGTAAGGCCACATCTAGAATATTGCGTACAGTTCTGGTCACCACATCTCAAAAAGGACACAGTGGTAATTAAGCTATGGAACTACTTGCCACAGGAGGTGTTGCTGGCATCTGGCCTAGATGCCTTTAAAAGGGGACTGGACAGATTTCTGGAAGAAAAATCCATCGTGGGCTATAGACCATGATGGGTTGGGCAACCTCCTTACATTAATAGTAGGCTACTTCAGAATGCCAGGTGCAAGGGAGTGGCCACAGGATGCAAGCATCTTATTGTCTCTTGAACTCTCTCAGGCACCTGGTGTGCCACTGTGAGATAGAGGAAGCTGGACTAGATGGGCCTTTGGCCTGATCCAGTGGGGCTCTTCTTATGTTCTTATGTTAACTGGAGCACACGAAGAGAAGAGTGCTTCTCTTACATGCTGTTTTCTCACCAAAAAATTACCCTGCCAAAGCAGCAGTATGCTTTCATAGAGAAATTGTTGCATTGGGGCAAATCCCCACTGCTTTAAAAGCATAAAAACATACAAAGAGTCCTGCTAGATCAGGCCAATCGTTCAACTTCCTATATCTCTCATTGGCCCACCAGATGCCTCAGGGAGCCACACAGGGCAGTACAATACCTTTCTCCTGTACTCTCTTGCATCTGCCATTTGGAGATAGCCTACTTTTAGAACCAGAGGTTACATTTACCTACTATGGCTTGTAACCTGTGATGGACTTTTCTTCCATAAATCTGTCCAATCCCCTTAAAGGCATCAGATGGGATGCCACCCCCACATCTTGTAGCAAGGAGTTCCACAGGTTAAGTAAAGCTAGGTAAAGAACTATTTTCTGGTTGTTTGCTCAGAGCTAATTTCTCATAATCTGTTACTGACTTTATTTTCCTTTGAGGACATCAGCAGTGAAGCCCAGATGCAAAAATGTAAAGACCTAACATTAACCAGGAGAGCAAATTTAACTGAATTCCTTAGAGGAGTAAGAAAACATATTTTCTGATATCTTCATTCAAGGTACCACAGCCCACGTTGGGATCAGCTTGTATGGGCTGAACAAAAGTGGTTCCCGGCACCTGGGCAAGAGTTGGGCCTTCCAGAGAAACAGCCAAGATATTTTCCAAGTAGAGACAGATGCAAACCTAGGAGAGATTTGGAAGATCCGCATCTGGCATGATAACACTGGTATGACCCATAATGGAATGTCTTTATTTTCTGCAAGTTAAAAAACAAAATGCCTCCAGTTCAGAAAACCCAATCTTGCAAGTTTGCTGTGAACAGAAACGTTATTTAAACCATCCAAGAACAGCTAGCCAGACACTGTTGTGGGTGTCACTTCCACCTGTTGTTTGACCTCAGATCTGGTAAAATATCTCTGATAACTGAAGACTGCACTTAGCTGTCATGGCTAACAACACTTGCTAGATCGATTCTCTATTAATTATCTTTTTTTAAATCCATCGTCACATTTCACCAACTTCCATTTAGTTAGTGGTTTTGAAAATGTTTGCATCACCACTTTTCTCTCTTTATGTCCAGGTCTGGGCCCTTCTTGGTATCTGCAGCATGTCATTGTATGGGACAAGCAGACAGACAATATGTACTTCTTCCTCGTGGAGGACTGGCTGTCTGTAGAAAATGAAAAGAATGGAGGCATGGTGGAGAAGGAGGTCCTGGCAGCATGTGAGATTTAGCCTGATGGAATTATGATCGGAGGGGAGGGTGGGCAGCAATGGGGGCATGGAGGAGGGTTGACTGGGACCAGGAATGGGATGCGTTTGGAGGCAGCATCTGCTGAATCCAAACCCCCTTCTTGGTCCTGATCTGCCTTCATGGGTCCATGTCGACATGTGCCAATTATGGAGCTCGTGAGGTAGATCCTGTGACCCAACAGGGGTTTACCGCAGGGCAAGGAAAAATATTCCCTTACCCCGAGGAGGTAAACTCCCCTGTGGGATATAGCGGGTATTGTGTTGGCACTGCTGCATCAAATGAGTTAGGATTGGGACCATCAGCACTTGTGATCCTTTTGGCTGTCCTTCTTTGCACTTTTTCCTGCTCTACTCCTTGAAGTATGATTGCCAGAACTGTACAAAAGATTCCAAACGTGGCTGGGCTTATGTCTTGTTATAGGTGCTAGTTATTTCATTCTTGATCCCTTTCCTAATGACCCCTAGTGAGAGGTGTTTGGTTCCAGTGATTAAGGGCGCAATCCTAAACAGTGCCGGACTGGCGAGGCTGACGGGCCAGCGCCATATCCAGCGCTGTTTAGGAGAGGCTGGAGCCTCCCTTATGTGCCCTTGGATCTGTGCCCGCTAAAGAGCGGGTGCAGATCCGAGGAGACTGTGCGACCTGAATCGGGGCCTCGCTTAGGAAGTGGCCGTACGGCCACCTCCCAAACCCGCCCAAGTCCTGCCTCCCCCCTCCCACCAATCCCTGTCCCGATACAGGACAGAGAATCTCTTGCGCAGACCATCTTCGGTTGGCGCAAGGGAAGCTTTCTGTCAGCACTCTGAAGCCGACGCTGCGAGTAGTGTTGGCTTCAGATATGGAGCGCTGACGCGGGGGTGCTGCTTGGCACTCCCGCATCAGCGCTCCACCCCTTGCGTCGATGCTATGATGTAGCGTTGACGCAAGGGGCACACTAGGATTGCACTGTAAGATAGGACTGCAGTCTTACTGAATACAATGGGCTTACTTCTGAGCATAATAACAGTTTTCAAATACCTCTACCCCTAGCATGGAATTTGCCATCTTCATCACTGCTATACAGTGTATTAACATTTTTGTGGATACAGCACAAGCCCCTGGTCTCTCTTTCCTAGTTCACTACAGACTGCTCAACCCCCCTGAGCATATAGTGTGCAGTAGAATATTTTTATTTTTTGATGCTGTACTTTGCTATTTGGTTCATTCACTTGGTTCACCCATTCGCTTGGTTTGGAGAAGTACTTTTGGAGTTCCTCACAATCTGCTTTGGTCTTCACTACCTTGAATGATTTGCTATCATCAGCTAATTTGGCCAACTTGCACTTCACCCCTAACTCCAGATCAGATATGAATAAGTTAAAAGCATTGGTCTCAAGACAGATCCTTGGAGGACCCCACCTATTCCTTCCTTCCCTCTGTGAAAGTTGTTGAATTATTCTTACTCTCAGCTTCCTGGTTTTTTTCCCCTCCAAATATTCTATCATGGCTAAATAGCTGAACATTTTCATAAACTTTTCACATACCTTTGAACATTGGGAAAAAATTGATTTTGGTACAGATGTCATTTTTTACATTTAAAACAGCCCCTTTCTTTTTCCCACCTCTTGCAAGCATTTTTATTCATTTCAGCAAGCCAAAAATAGCATTTAGAAATCGTTCAAGGCATTAATTTTTACAAAAGTACTTTTGTGAGAAACACCTCGACTTCACCTTTTTGGAGGTGATATTCTTTAAGTGTATGTCAGGTTGCATATATGAAAAGTTTCAGACTTCTCTCATTGGTACTCTAGAACAGTGATGAGTCAAAGAATTAAGTCATAATGTTTTATGAAAATGATGCAATATTCTATGCTTGCTTTATAGGTGATTATATGTGTTTAAGTTTTATCTTCTTTTTTTGTTTTAAAGTTATAGTCCAAATAAAATAGAATTAAATCATAATGAAGCCTGGAGCAAATGAGGACAGGATGGAGATGCTATTAGAAGGCAAGACTTGGGAGAAGATGGAGAAAGAGAAATGGATAATGGTTTCCATTCATGTGTTTAGGTCCCCAGGAGCTGAGATGCTTTTCCCGAATTTTCCCAGCACAGATGCGCCTCGGATTTTCTGACTGGCACATATGGCTTTCTGTTTGGAGCCGCCCTCCTAGTAGCCGCTTTACCCGGGTGCAGAGGCTCACTTGCTGCATGCTCATGGTTGCCCTCTTTTTAGCTGCGTGTGCCATCTGGTATGGAGCCATTGGAGTGGAGGGTCACAGGTGGGTCTTTGCATCTTGCTCACAGGAGCTTACAGGGGGATGAAGGTGCAAACAGAAGGTATAGTAGGCATGAGCTCAGTGGACTGTAGCTGTCAACTTACGTTCTGAGACCTGAATCGATCCTAAAACAAATCGTGCCCCTGGAGCTCCCAGCCCACATAATAGCTGATGTGTAGGGCTCGTGCTAGGGGTTGGTATGGCTGGGTAGCTGCCAAGGTACTTCAAAATGACCCACTACAGATCCCTGGGACACCTTTGTGCCCATAGCCATTGTATGGGGAAGGTAGAGTGATTCTCTGGAGCAGCTATTTTCAACCATGTCTGAATTCTTCAAAGACTGATGGTGTGCCTTGACAATGTTCGCATCTTGTCAGTGTGCCGTGAGATGAAAAGGGTTGGAAATGGCTCCTTTGGAGAGTGGGCTGCCTGAAACCTGGCCTATTGTGTGTTGTCTAAAAGCTGCATCCAAAAGGAGTCCACTTTCCTTTCTTTTATATATGTTCATAATGCAACCCTGTGGCCCGAGATAACTATTAGATCCCTTGTTTACAAAATCTTACAGCCCAGTCCTATTGAGGATTGGTTTGCCAGGCGGAGCATGTTACAACAGTGGAAAGCACTTCTGCTGTTGCAAAACGGCTGCTGGTGGTGTCTGCAGGGCTCCGTCAATGGCCATTGTGCACATGCTGCTGCAAATTTCAGCGGCACTGCAATGCCACCACCATCTCCTGCCACACCTGCCGAATCATGTAAGGCACCGGGCAGGGGACAAAACTGGGCAGGGAGAAGAACAGGCTCCCCACCCCTTTCTTCTCTTCTGACTTCTGCCAGTTGCAGAGCTGGTGCAGGTCCAAGGAGACCCATTGCAGAGTGGGAGGCTTATGGAAGGGTAAGGGAAATACTTCCCCTTTCCTCTCTCAAGCCACCCTCCCCCCCTGCTGGATACAGCATGAGCTTTTTTAGTTGGCTGCACTGGCAGAGGAAGGGATAGGATTGGGCTCTAGGTTCTGTTGTTACCAAATACAGTGCAGTCCTATGCACACTAGAGAGAGTGTATTCAGTGAGCTTAGTTAAACTTAGTTCAGAGTACTAAGAATCAGGCTGCTAATCTATATTTTCTTCTGCAGCAATCCTGTGGGGAGCCAGACTTCCTTGACAGCCAAGAGCATTGCAGTTGGAATAGTAGTGGCAATGGTGGTTTATCCAGTACAACTGCTATTCAGCTTTTTCTTCAGGAAAACCTGCAGTAAGGTATGCATTTCCACACTGAAATGTCATCTGGTGAATGTCTCACACTCAGGGCGCAATTCTAACCTGGAGTTAGGCCAGCACAGTTAGGCCAGCAAAGTTTGGCCAGCACAAGGACCACCATAAAGTGGTCTGTGTGCTGCCCTCTCTGACTTCAAGACTGGTCCAAACATACTTTACGGTGTCCCTTGTGCCAGCTAAACTTTGCTGGCCTATCTGTGCTGGCCTAACTCCAGGTTAGGATTGCGCCCTCAGTCACAAATCTGTCAAGAAGAGAAAACTATCCCACAAACAATCAAGAGAAACCACAAAAATAACCTTCGTAAATCAATATGAAAATAGGATGAAGTACAGTGGTGTCATTCTATAATGAAGTGCCGGAACGCAGGCGGGACTTACCCCTTGATTGACAGGGGCCCTGCGACGCGTCGCCGCCTGCTGTTCCGCCGCGGAGGGCTTCTTCCGGGTGGCGCGCCCCTCCGCGGCTCTCCGCAGCACCCAGTGCGCCACCCAGGCAAGCGGGCACCCCCTCCGAAGCCAGGGGTGCCCGTGCGGGGCTCGGAACGGTGGCGACGCGTCAGAACCGCGCAGCCAATCACGCGGTAAGTCCCGCCCACCGTTCCGGCACTTCATTATAGAATGACACCACTGATGAAGTAGTAACACAACACAATAGTAATAAAAAAAATACAATTACAACATAATTACAAGTGCACATCTAGACCACATCCCATCAGTGAAAACAGTTTGGGCACAAAATGTAAATTTATGTTCCTAAAAAGAATTATTTATTCGAAGAATTTATATCCCGCCTTTCCCATGCTGAAGCAAATGCCCAAGGCAGCTTACATAGGCAGGCTAGTTTAAATCACCAATTCTCAATGTGGTTTTTACAAATATGGATGGCTGGTTTACCCAATCACAATTAGTTTAGTCTATTTCTGACGGAAATGAGGAGTTGCCAAGCATTCTTTCTAATTGGGTTCAGTCAAATTTACTCTATTGAGTGCCGGAGGTTTTAACTGAGTAGAAGACCAGTGCGACGCTGTGATGCATCACCGTGCCCCTAGCACCACCGCCCTACCTGCTGTGCCTCCCCGCCACGCCCTCAATGTCCAGAATCACTCCATTTAGGAGCAATTCCAAATGCAAGGGAGTGTGGGCAGGTGGCACAAGGCAGCAGCCCCAGTGCCCCTTCACAAATGGTACCGAGGCAGCCGCTCTGCCCCACAAACAGTCCGCCTCTGGTAGGATGTGTAAGTGTGTTCCTTGTTTCCAACAGGTTGTAATTGAAGACCCTGAACCACCTGCTCAGGATTCTCAGACCATAGAGATGGATGTGTCTCTTGACTGCTCCAACCTGGGGAGCTCCTCCTTCTTATCCGTCCCTGGGAGAATAGAGTCCGTGGTGGATGTGGATTCTGTTGATAGTGTAAGTTAAGCTATTCAGTGGGCCTGATGGTGACAGTAAAGAGAATTTTCACAATAGTGAGAGGTTAAGTGGTTGGGAGTTATGCTGTCTTGGGAACCCTTTGGGGTTGAAAGGCAGGGTAGAAGAAGGACTTCACTAGGGTTTGCATCACCCAGTGCAAGAACTCATTGTTTCACCCCATGATGGCCACCCTCCTGTACGAGACCAAACAGAATACATTAGAATATCATATGCACAAATGCAGTGGCATCACTAGGGTTGGTATAACCCCCAGTACCTTTATTTATTTTAATATATAACAGTACAGGTCACCCAATAAATCAGTATCCAACAACAGCAAAAACTAGTGGCCAACTTGATGATACTCACACAGCTGAATAGGAGTTCTAGTATTAGTTCTGATACAAGGAAATGAGAGCTGAATCATACTGAACACCTTATTGGTCCCTGCTGTGCCGTACTAACACTTCATTGGCTCTCAGAACAATCAGTCTCAATGGTCAGTTTTGAGCTAAGGAAATCTACATTTTTGTTACACATGGTGGTTGTGTTTTCCTTTCTGGTTACTTGGTAGAATATTTGGTGGCATTCATACTTCCTGGCAGTATGAATTGGATCCCTTTTGCTCTTTTTAGGAATCTCCTTTGAGTAGAAGACTAGCTTCAGGCCAGAAGGACCTTACAGGAGCAGGCAATATCAGGTATGGCTGAAACAGAAATTGCTGAAAAAGGGAAAATATCTGTGGGACTTTACTGTGGTACATCTGATAAGAATCCTTTACTTTACAGGCAATAATTTTAAGATAATATTTTTATTCCACAGGGCAACTTGTTGTTTTTTAGACTTGCTTGTGTGATGCAAGTCTCTGAACCATGAGGGGATGTGACTGACTGATCACCAAGTATCTTGTGGGGAGACAGGGCTGAGGGTGGCAAGAGGATTTAAGCAGGGAGAAAAAGGGATGAAGGAGCGTGGGTGATAGAGAAAAGGGGTTGAGAGAAAGAACAGGTAAGGGCAACAGAGGAAAAGATGTGGAATGATGTGCATGCATGCCCTGGTATCTGCTGGCGTTCCGTTCTGGATGACCCTCTCCCCATGGATACTGGGGGCGCCTTTTTAAGGAGAGGGGAACATCAGTGGTTTTGCTGCAACAAAGTAAAAAAAGAGATTTGTTTAATATTCTTTTATCCTTTTAATAGGTGTCCTAGTATCCATGGAATTAGTGGATAACTGAAACTGTGAATACCGAATCAGTGGATACTGGGGCACGCCTGTAGTAAAGGCGAGATGGGAGACAGAACCTGGAGAACAGAACAGGGGAAAGAGAAGAAAGAGGTGGATGGAGGAGGGAGGGTACATGAGGCCCGGTTGGAATTAATAAGGGGGCAGGTAGACTGTCCATGTTGGTCTAGCCAGCTGCTGGGGCAGCCTAACCCTATAAGACTGTTGCCTTGCCTTCCCTTCCCTTCCCTTGGGCTCCTGACCACCCCTTCCATTTCCTTACTCTGGCCTAGCTCCTCCTCTATTTCATAGGCCAGAGTAAGGAAACGGAAGGGGTGGCCAGGAGCCGAAGGGAAGGGAACAATCTTATGGGATTAGGCTGCCCCAGCAGCTGGCTAGGCTAACATGGACAGTCTACCTGCCCCCTTATCAATTCCAACCCCAGCAGCATAGACAGTCCACCTGAGAAGTCAGGGATGTCGCCTGTGTGAACAGAACAACAAATGGTAGGGCAGGACACATTAGTAATTGAACATTTGAGCATCCTTAATCAGGGCCAGAAAGTGCCTTTCTACACTTTAATAAATCCCTTAAGCAGCACTTCCTTGGGTCTCTGTGTATCATTTCCTTCTAATGGTGAATAGAGATGTTGTTTCCCATCCTGTTTGACATGGTCCTCCCCTCTTGGGAGGAGGAGACACCTCAGACTCTATACCATTGTGAACAACAGCAGCAAAAAGCACATAAATGGGGCTGGATGAAGTTGCTAATATTGTTGTCCAAAATTGTTAATGTTTATACATTAACATGTATTGTTAACGTTGTCCAAAATTGCATGGAAACTGCTTTGCGCAGACAGCTTCCAAGAACAAAAAAAGTACTCCTATGGTTTTCTCTCTTGGCACTGTCTATGCTGTTAGTGTAATACACAACATCCCTGTAAGGCTGGGTAATGCAATTAGGATGTTGCTCAAGGCTATATAATGAATGTCTTATCTGAGTGGATATTGTTGACCCAAGTTTCTCACATCCAAACACAACCAGTCAGTGAGTCACTGACCCACACTGGCTCTTCCAGGCCTAGATGTATCTGAAGGGATGGCAGTTCATGCATTCTAGCCTAGTTTTGCTAGGTGTGAGTTTCTTACGTGGCAGGAAACAGGCCTCACTGATACATCATTTTTTAAAACTCTATAGGGCTGTCAAACAGTGGCCGTTCTGTGACAGCATCTTCAATGTCCCTGACCTTTTAAACTCTGATCCCCTGGTGAACCGGAATCCAATCCTCAAGAGGAAGAAGGCCCTGGCAATGCTGGGAATTGAATCCATGTCTAGCTCTGAGGATGATCCTCTGTCCTTTTTCTTTGGAGACTCTGGGGACAGCAGGCGGTCTAGCTGCGGCATTCACTCTGGTAACTCAATCACATGTTTTTTCTGCATTTGTCTCCTAGGGCTGGCCACTCCTGAGGTGAGCAGTAGCATCCAGAGAGAGGGCTGGGTTTTGCAGGGTGTCGCAATGTGCTGTGTTAAGCTGCCCCTTCCCTCACTGTTGGAGCCATTCCAGGTAGCAAGAGGAACCTAAAGACATCTCCTCCATGTTGCTCTTGCCACCTGGAATGGTTCCAAGGGGGAGGAGAAGCTTACAAGGTGCGTTGTGAAGCCCTACAAAACCCTCGTGCCCTGCCCCCCTCTCCAGACAGCTTTGGAGGTGAGCAAGATGAAACTTGCTTTGAGCAGGATGAGAGCAGATGGGCCTGCACCCATTGACTGCCTCTGCAGCCACCTCACCATGCCCTCATTAGCTCCCAAATCACTCTTCCTCCTTGTTCTGCCACTCTGTGTTTTGAAATAGAGTAGGTTGCCATGTTCTGTTTACCATCATATGGGGTCCTGCCATGTCCCACTGCCACTACCCCCTTTCTGTCTCTGCTGCTTACTCTAAACTGACTAGGTGAGCAGATTTCTGGGAGCAGAATGTCAAAAAAAAAAAGGAAAAGAAAAAGAAATTGGGACAGGCTTGGATTGGGCCTGTTGTGTCTTCTCTCTTTGGGCTCTCTTACATCTGTTAGGGCTGCTCTCTAAAGTGTAGTTAAGAATTGGACAGTGGTCCCAATGAATTAAAGCAAAGCTGCAAGTTTTATTTGGTAGATTCATTATGGGGAGGAGGTCCCACTAAAACAATGGCACCTCTGAATGAGTGTGCATAGGATTGTGCCACACTGCTTTCATTGATTAAATCGAGGATCATTTTAATTGATGAAGGCAATTTGTAAATGGTGGAAAGCGCACTTATTTGTTTGAGATGAACTTGGTTCTGAAAAAGAAAATAATAGCATATAGACTTGTGATTTTTCTAGGAATGAGTTACATTTTTAAAAACTGAATATTATATTACTCATGAAAAACACTTATACTGTAGCTTTGGATATATGCAGATTTGAATAAATTGTTCTGCTTAATTCATCAGTCAAAAAGTGGGTGATTAATTAAAAATAATAATCATGTATTGCTGAATTCAAAGAGAATGGGTATATTGGCAGGATAACATTTCGTATTAATGCATTGCTCCTGAAAGGATACTGTATGGCTCATTTCCTAATGGAAAAGTCACAGTGGGTGAAACATTTTTCAAACAACTCTGTGCCTTTATCAAAAATTATTGTGAAAGTAGCTGTCTTGGGCCTGGGACATTATGAGTATTGGCCTTCAGTTGTGCATGGAGGGGGCTGTATGGTCAAGCCTCTTCTGGACCCCTCCCATTTGCTTCCTTTACTTTTGCCTGTTGCGCTACCTGTTGCCAAGGTAACAGCTGCAGGCCTGCTTTGTAACTTTGGCTTTTGTTACTCTCCCCAGGGGAAGGTTTGCTCAGCTCTATCCCAGCCAAAACTCAGGAGAGCATCTCTGACTGTGTCACATCTGACAGTGGCAGGTTTTCACCCCAAGCTGAAGCAGACCTCATCTGCGATGGGTATGCACCATATAGGCAGATATACTGCTGCTAGAGCTGCCATTTAACTAAAGATGGGAACATGGCGGGGGGGACTCAGATCTGAGAGTGAGAACAAGAATAAGATTCCCAGTCACCCGTTACTACATTTCTTTGTTAGTTTGGGTTTGGAAAGAATAATGCACCTCTCAATCAGTTCTAGTTCAAGGGGTGAGATATCATCCAATCTAGTCCACTATAATCAAAGGTGAAGAAGAGAGGCATTCTAAAGTGTAGTGGGACACACATTTGCTGCGTTTGGATTAGTTCAGACAACGCTAATTCAGAAAAGGATCCTGCATGTTACATTCCCCCTTCCACTGCATGTTCCCCTTTATTCAGAGGCGTCATCCTACTGGAACGGGGCGGTACCCTGTTCCGGTAGTTCCAGGGAGAGCGGGGACGGAGCAGCAGCGCGCGGCAGACTCCGCGCGCTGTTTTTGCTCGCCCGCCCACCCCTGCACCTGGATTGCTCTGTAAGAGAGCTCTTCCAGGTGCAGGGAGGCGTTGCTGGGCGCCGCAAGGGGGCGGGCAGCTACAGCTCACCCATCCATCCCTGCAGCATTCCGGATCCTGGCGCCAGCAGCGTTCCGGTTGCTGGCGCCAGTGAATGACGTCACTGCCTTTATTCCTTCTTATACTAATTATACCTACAGTGACAGCTTCAACCAAGCTGCCCCATCCTGTGCTAAACTAGTTCAAGGGTAAAGATTGCATGTGAGAGGATGACGGAGAATACCCCCCACACACACACACACACATACACAGGTCCTAGTCCTATATAACTTTCTAGCACCGGTGCAGCCGTGCCAATTGGGGCATTTGCAGCATCCTGCAGTGGGAGTGCTGCCCGGGAGGCCTCAAGGTAAGGGAATGCTGGTTCCTTTACCTTGGGGGTGCATTGTGGCTGCGTCGGTGTTGGAAAGTTGGATAGGATTGGGCCCAAGCACAATTAGCAAAATAACGGGAAAAAGGGAAAGCACACTGAAAGGATGAGAGGGATGTGCACGAAGCTGCTCCGCATCAAGTGAAAGAGGGTCAGTTCTGAAAGTATTGTCTGAACATGCCCTCTCTTTCCAGGACAGAGAGCATGTATTCAAACCACTTCCACCATACTTAGGATGCACACCTGTCTTCGTCACCAAGTATAGTATGTTGAATGGTAGGCTACAAGCAAAACAAACCAAGCTCAATTTTTTGACATTGGCCCCAAGTTCAAAGCCAGGATGGCACAATAGCCACAGTTTTGCATTAGCCTGAAAATCAGACCTATCTGAGTCAGCTCAGCCGGGACAAAGCTGTAAGATTTAGAGCCCAATCCTAGCGAACTTCCCAGTGCTGATGTAAGCTGTGCCAATGGGGTGTACAACGCATCCTGCAGTGATCAGTCTCTTGTGCCTCCACAGCTCCAATGCATTCGTTCTTTTCTCCCTTGCTGACAGTATGGAAAGTTCCTGCAGTGGCTGGTCCGATGGGATGGCACAGCACGGAAGCAGCTGGACCTCTTTACGGAAATCCTTCTCTTACGTCTCTGCTATGACAAGTATTGGCAGTGCGCTGCTTTCTGATCTGGAACCTCCACCTGTTTCCCCTGTTTCCACCCGGATTGGTGTGTATGCATCTTAGACAGCATACTGATGAGCATTTTTGCTATGTTCTCATAGATTTTATCACAGGGGCTCTCTTTATACTGGGGCTGTGATATTCCTTAATTATGTCTATTATTTAACACAATTCAGTTTCCATTTAGTATTTTTTAACCCTGCATTTGAACATACAATCAGGGTGGCTAAAGGAGTAGGTTTTCTCCCATGCTCTCTATGGTGTGCCCTGTGGGAGGAAAGAAGGGAGGGAGGTGCCCAGGCCAGAGGGAGTCTATAACTGGCTTCCCAAGGAGTCCAGCACTGGCCTGACAGTTCTGTTGCATTGTGTTTTCTGAACGTTTTGTAAGCTGCCCTGGGCATTCACTTTGGCAAGGGAAAGAAGGGATACACGTTATTGAAATAAATGATAACTATGTCCATGTATGGAGAGACTGTGCTGTGTTTTGTGTTCAAAGTCAGGATGTGGTCATCATTCTGGATTAACGAATGAAGAAATTAAAATATGTGAATTTGTTCTTCTGTGTACACCATAGGCAGTGAGAAGATATCTGTTGGGGGGGGGAGAGATAAACCATTTTCATAACCTGATCAAAATAGCTTTTTTTGTTTTTGCAGTAGCCCGTAGACCAGGGATGTCGAATTGTTTCATACAGCAAGCCAAATAATATTCACGGCACCTACTGAGAGCCAAAAGTGGTGTCATTAAGCGGGTGTTGATCAGAAGGAATCATGTAGGAACTTATTAATTCCAAATAATAGAAGAGGAAATGTGCAAACCTTGGTCATATTTTGAAGATATTGGAGAGCCCAATTATTATTATATACGTGGGCTGTCCTTTCAGCAGTGCCGCTTCTGCCGAGGTGTCACTTCACAGCTCAGCAGCTGAACGTTACTTGGTGTGATAACTGGGTTCTCTCAGTCCTCAACCTCATCTCCCTTCCTTTTGTTCTCACCTTTTGAGGTCTCTTTCTGTTTCTTCTCCTCTTGGCAGAAGTGGCACGGCTGAAAGGGCAATGCTTAGAGAGCCCAGTTATCATCCCTTTCAGCAGTGAAACCTTAGCAGAAGTGGTGCTGCTGAAAGGGTGCCCCATGTTAAAATTAAGTTCCATTGAATTCAGTGGGATATACTCCCAGGCAAGTGTGTTTCAGATTGCAGCTTTAACCATACGCTACACTGGGTCTGATATAAAGGTATTGTTTCACTGACTTCTTTTCAGGGGTCTCTCGAAGACCTCAGGAGTGGCTGTTCCCTTCTGGGATGCTGCCAGCAATCTATGTTGCTGTCCTCTTGCTGGTAGCTGGATGTTTCTGCATCAGCAGCTTGTATGGCTCTTCCTTCCTCGACCACACTGCCTTGATGTGGCTGATCTCGTCTGCCTTTGCTTTCATCACCACAGTCATCTTCTTGGAGCCAATGAAGGTGATGTATAACCAACTCCTGTTGCTTTGTTTTCTGAAATGCAGCAGGGGAACAACATTTTGCGAGCAACCCTGTGGCTGGCCACAAAATGTCGAAGTCTTTGAGACACTGAGGGTCAAGCAACATGTTAGATTTGGAGATCTGTGATTTGATCTCTTGTTTAATGAAATGTGACTGGGAGAGGGGCTGCCAATCCCGTCTCCCCCTGGCCTAGAGGAACAGTCTCAGCCTCTGACACCAAGACTTTTGTATTCTTTTAGGTGGTGATTGGGGCACTACACGCTGCTCTCATCAGCAAGCCAGTGGTGAGTGAGGCTGAGGGGCTGGTGGAGAAGCCCTTGGTGAAACAAATGCCTGAGCAAGTTGGGAAGGTGCGAGTGCCCTGTGGCTATGGGCTCCTGCAGGCTAAGGAAGAGGCCAAGAAAGTTCGCGCTCTCAGGGGGTTGATGCGGGTGAGCGTATTCCTCTTATCCTACTAAGAGTATCTGTATCAAAAAAGGAGGAACTAAACTTGACACCCCCACGTTCAATCTCTGGCATCTCCAGTTGAAAGGACCTTCAGTGGTGGGCTTAGGTTTTGCCCAAAACCTTGGGGACCTGCTCTATAGACAAAATTAGTTTGGATAGACCAATGTTCTGGCTCAATAATGGAAACTTTATATGTTGATTAAAAAACCTCACAATTTCATGGACTTGTAGGATTACAGAGCTTGACGGGATCTGAAATACACGCTCTCTCTCTCTCTCTCTCTCTCTCTCTCTCTCTCTCTCTCGTTCCCTCTGGAACTGTGGAGCTCTTTGTGATCAGCAGCTGGTTCATGCATTACTACTGTAGTGATGTTTAATCAGAAAGACTCATATAGCTAAAACTTCCATGTTGCAGAAGTAACATATGCAAGCAGTCACCCCCATGGGTCATGGGTTTTCCTCCACTGGAACATTTTCCCAAAGCCAGTGGCATTGGTGAGCTAAGAGGCTGCTATATACGTATATACAATACTTCTGCAAGATGATGCCCAAATCGTGCAGAAGTAGTTTTCAGCAGCAGCAGCAAATCTCAGTGTATCCCTGTTAACGAATTAAGACAGTGTTATTCAAACTGTGGGTCGGGACCCATGCGGTGGGTCGCAACCTGATGTCAGGTGGGTCATGGAAAGCTGGGAGCCATCTTGGAAATGGCAGATCTTACTCTTGCTATATTTCTTTTGTGAGTGAACAGTTTGAATTTCAAGTGAGAGTTTTTCTTTTTAAAGTTCGTTTTAGTTTGGTGCTTTCACATATTATTTTGTCCTAATCTTGCTTTCTGTCAGGGATGTTTCATGGTTGTACAGTTACTGCAATCTAAGAATGGCAGTTTGCATTCCAGGAGAGTGATTTGATTATGTCACAGTGACAGCACTTCCTACTTGATGATGTCATTTCTGGCTATGACAACACTTCCAGGTTAATGACATCACTTCCGGTGGGCCCCCACATGAGTGCCATTCTAAAACCTGGGACCCAGTCTCAAAAGTTTGAACATAACAGTGAATTAAGAGAAAGGAGGAGTGGGAGGGGCACGTCTGGCATGGCGGACTCCAGCAGAGAAGCTCCGGTTTCTCAGGAGTTCTCACTCCCCGTGCTATGACTTCCAGAGCAGCCAGAAGTCTTCCAGCTATCAGAAGAGATAGTGGATTTCAGGGCGCACCTTTCGCGGGACTTCACAGCGGCGGCAGTGGAGTTTGGGGGAAGCAGCCCTTCTTTGTTTTCGAGTGCACGGGAGAGACGAGCCATCTTTTGTTTGATCCAGCCAGGACGCCCGCCCATTTTAAACAGCTTGGTGTGAAAAGAGTAAGCAAATGAAAGAGAAAGGACTTCTACTAAGAAAGGAGTGGATTATGTATATTGCACTATTGGCATACCATTAACGGACAAAAGGAAAGTTAAACTGTGAGCCAAGCGTAATTAGGGAAGAGACTGCAGGCGGCTGGAGGCGTTTAATCTACAGCAGGAAGCCGCATATGAAAGCTGAAGCAAGCCAGTTGTAACCAAGGCGTTTCATTTTACTACTCCTGGGAGGGGATTTAAGATTTCTGAAAGAGACAATTATAAGTTTATTTAAGGAAGCTTAAGATAGACTGAAATAAGAGCTAGTGTCTTCCTTGACTAGGAAGCTTCAGTGCATTGGAGCAGGAAGCTTCGGTGCATTGAAAGACTCACTGTGTTTGCTAGGTCTGCTGGTTGGGTCTAAATAAGCTGTAAATACCCCTCACCTTGTTAAGTAAGTGGAACAGCAGCCAATCCTTTTGATATTAAAGATGTGTTGGCAGAGAACGTGAAGTTGTGGGACAGGCTGACCTTTGAAACTTGGGACTTCGGCAGAGGAGACAAGAGAGAGATTTGACATTACAACGTTAAGAAGGGGTAAGGAACTGCAAGTAGTGGAAGAAGCCAAGAGAGAGGACTGAATTAACGACGTTAAGAAGGTGTTAGGAGTTGCAAGAAGGTGTGAAGAGGTGAAGAGTCAAGAAGCAGCGTGAAGATAGAGAATGAGTCGGGAGGAATGGACAGTGAGATAATTGTTTGAGTTTAATGATGGAATTTTGAGTTTGCAGAGGAGTTCAAAGAGGATAAGGGGTTGCTAATAGGACATGAGAGTTTAATTTCTCCCTCTGTGTAATGATATAACAAACAAAGCCCCCTAGTGGTATAATGGAAGAAGTACAGAAGCAGTGGTAAGACTTAAAGGACTTGGATAGAGATCTGAAAGAAGTTTTTATAAAGTTGTGTAATTGATAATATAAGATCTGATAGAAGTATAAGGACTCTTACACTTAAATTTTGTAAGTGATGAGATTTGTATTAGTTGAGACATAGAGGTGTATTGTAAACTTGTTATAGAACCTTTAGTAAAGAAACTAAAGGGGGAGAAATACAAGTATAATATATTGAAGGTGTTAGTATAGAAAAAGGAAGAAGCAAGGAAGAGGGAAGATTTTATTTTTTATTTTTTTTTGAAGAGCAGAAAAAAAAATGGCAGCTAAGAGAGAAACACTAAAGATAGGAAGTAAGACTTCACCCCAGATGACAACAAATCTTACTAATATACTAAGACAGGACCAGAAAGCTATGGAGCAAAGAAGAGATAGCCAAAACCAAGATGCACTTCTAATAGCGTTAGAACAAATACGTTTAGATATTAAAGAGTCAGAAAAGAGAATAACAGATAGATTTGACCAAAAAATAGATGAGTTGCAGAGACAAATACTTGATAATGTCAG
>JAJKFI010000048.1:3240483-3269642 GCA_029204185.1 Lerista edwardsae
GACCAAAAAATAGATGAGTTGCAGAGACAAATACTTGATAATGTCAGAGAAACAAAAGAAGGAGCTAGAGAACGAAAAAAAATGAAGAACAAGTTACAAACAGTGCAAGTAGAGGTTAAAGAATTGAAAGCTAATTATTTAGATCTTGAATTAAATCAGTTAAGACAACAGATGGATAAAGCAATGATGATGATTCGTATTCAGAACTATCCGGAACAGGCAAGAGAACAGACAGATCAAAGGGTGAAAAAGTGGCTAGAACAGGAGCTCAATTTGACAGAAGAAATATTAGAAGAAGGAATAGAAACAATATATCGTATAATGTCAAGTTATGCAAAGAGAAATAATAAACCGAGAGAGGTTATTATTAAATTTAGTAGGAAAAAATTGAAAGAAGAGGTGTTAAAAGGACTAGAAGAGAAAGAAAGAATCATAGATGGCAATAAGTTAATAATTTTAAGAGAAATACCATATCATGTGAGAAAGAAAAGAACACCCTACAAAGAGTTTGCTGGAATATTAAGGGAAAATTCAATTAAGTATAAATGGAATCTACCAGAAGGATTAATATTTACATTTAAAGGAAGATATTATAATTTGAATTCAATATTAAAAGTAGAGCAATTTTTGGATAAATATGGCTGTCAACTAGGATTTAGAAAGGATAGCAGAAGGGAAGCTGAAGAAGGACTGAGGGAAGAACAGCAACAAAAAATACAAGAAAGAAGTAGCTCTGAAGAGGAGGAGGAAGAAATTTCTAATCAAGAAAGGGATAGTAAAGAAGAAGAGTCACAAGAAGAAATAGAGCTGGCTGAAACAACAGATGATTGTCAAACTAGTAAGAAGCAAGGAAAAGATTTAGGGGCGAGAAAAAGGAGGAAAACCACAAAAAGATATAGATGAATGTGAATCAAAATCAAATGAAACTACTATCACTTAATATTAATGGACTTAATAATCCGGCAAAACGTAGGAAATCATTTAAACAGTTAATGAAATTCAATGCTGATATAATTTGCCTCCAAGAAGTTCACATTAAGAGCTCTCATAGGAATTTAATTCATAATGAAAAATTGGGAACATTATTTACTTCACTTGATCCAAATAAGAAGAAAAAAGGAGTAGCGACATTTGTCAAATCAGCATTACAACCAAAATTAATCTGGAATGATGATCAAGGAAGACTATTGATTGTTCAAATACAAATTCAGGGGGAAAAAATTTTGATTGTTAATTTGTATGCTCCTAACAATAAACAAGAGGAATTCTTTCTTAATTTGTATAATAGATTATTAAATTTTAACAAAATGGATATGATATTAGCCGGAGATTTCAATAGTGTGTTTGATAAAAAACTTGATAGAAGATCAGTAAAAAAAACAAGTAGAGGAGGCAGGATACCGAGATCTGCATTGAAGATGATGGATGAGCTAAGCTTAATAGATCTTTGGAGAACTCTATATCCATTAAGAAAGGAGTACACATTTTTCTCATCACCACACAATTCTTGGTCGAGAATTGACATGATATGGGTTACAGCAACATTACTGGGAGGATATAGGGAAGTAGAGATACTCCCGAATACATTTGCTGATCACAATCCCGTTATAATGACGATTAATAAGAAACAAAGAAAGTTAAAATGGAATTTAAATAATTCAATTCTAGAAGATTCAAAGTTTGTAGAGTATCTAAAGGTAGAAATGAATTGGTTTTTTAAACTGAACATACAGCAAGAATCATCAATGCAAACGATATGGGATACCAGTAAGGCTTATGTTAGAGGATTGATAATTAAAGAAAATAATAAACAAAAATTAATTCAACAGAGAATAATGAAAGATTTATGTACTAAACTAAAAGGAGAAGAGTCTAATTCACAAGAAAATCCTACAAATGCTAAGATAAGATTAAGAATAAAAAAGATTCAACATGAAATTAATAAAGAATATACTAAACAAATGGAAAAAGAATTGAGAAAGGTAAAGCAAAACTTTTTTGAAAATGCGAATAAACCCAGTAGATGGTTAGCTTATAAGATTAAAAAAGAAAAACAGAAAAATATAATTCAAAGTTTAGTAGATGAAAATGGTCTAGAACAAAATCAATTAAGTAAGATGAAAGTAATTGCGGAGAAATTTTTTGAAAGTTTATATAATAAAAAAAGAATTGACCAACGAGAACAACAGGATTATTTATTATTAAATAATAGGATGGAGATAAATGAAGAACAAAGGAAGATTTTGGAAGAGCCAATATCATCTCAAGAAATTATGAATGGGATAAAGGAGTTGAAAATAGCTAAAGCTCCAGGACCGGATGGTATTACAGCATTATATTATAAAAGAATTGAAGAAGTAATACTAACACCTTTAAAAAAACTTTTTGAAGATGTGTGGTCCACTGGAAATATACCAAAATCTTGGTCACAGGCAACGATATCACTTATTCACAAGGTACAAACAGAAAAAAATCAGATTAAAAATTATAGACCAATTTCACTTCTCAACATAGATTATAAATTATTCTCCTCTATTCTAGCAAAAAGATTAAAAGGAATCTTGAATAACATAATTCATTATGATCAAGCCGGCTTTTTACCTAAAAGATATCTGAAGAAGAATGTTAGATTGTTGATAGATGTATTGGAGTATTTTGATAAAAACTCAACCAGAAAATTGGGATTATTTTTTTTAGATGCCGAAAAAGCATTCGATAATTTAAATTGGGACTTTCTCCTCAAACAATTGGAATTAATGAAATTTGGTACAAAGTTTTGTTCGGTAGTCAAAAGTATATATTCCTTACAAAGTGCAAAGATTAAAATTAATGGCGAGCTATCTCAAGATATTGCAATTCAGCAAGGTACCAGGCAAGGGTGTCCGCTTTCTCCTTTATTATTTATTCTAACATTAGAAATATTAAATAATATTGTAAGAGAAGATCAAAGGATTAAGGGGTTAACAATTAGAGGCGAAACTTATAAACTTCAGTCATATGCAGATGATTTGGTATTTATTCTTGAAAATCCGAAAGATTCTATGGAATATTTGATAGAAGATTTAAGAAATTATGGAAGAATGGCGGGAATGAAAATTAATTATCAGAAATCAAGAATTATACTTAAAAATGTGAAAGAATCAGAGAAAAAAGAAATAGAAAAATGGGGATTACAAGTAACAAAAAAAACAAAATATTTAGGTATTATAATGTCTAATAAAAATAGTGAGCTATTGCAAGAAAATTATTTAAGATTATTAAAAGAAATAAAACAAGACTGTCAAAAGTGGATAAATTTACAATTATCTTTGCTAGGACGGATTGCCGTGGTAAAAATGAATATATTACCCAGATTGATGTTTCTATTTCAAACAATTCCAATTATTACAAAAAGAACATTTTTTCAACAATTAGACAAAATTATTTCAAAATTTATATGGCAAAATAAAAAACCCAGAATTAGATTTAAACTTTTACAAGAGACTAAAGAAAGAGCTGGTTTTGGTCTCCCGGATTTCTATTTGTATTACCAAGCTGCTGGATTGGAATGGTTAAGAGAATGGATAATCCCATCAGATAAAAGAATTAATAATTTAGAAACAGCAGACCTACCTATTGGAATACATGCTTTTTTGTTATCGGATAAAAATAAATATCAACAAGGATTTAGTCAACACTGTTTGAGGAAATCACTATTATGGATTTGGAAATTAATTAAAAATAAATTTTATCAGAAAATACCCAGATGGATAAAACCATTGGAGATACATTCGAACCCATATTGGATTAAGAGTGAACAAAATAAACCATATTTGGATTTGATTGACGAAAATAATAGAATATTATCCAATGAGGAATTAGATAATAAAGGGATTAAATTGGATTGGCTGGTTAAAATTCAGATTGAGAATAGATTAAAACAAGACAATAAAATGGGATTATATCAAGAATTAACAGAACTTGATAAAGAAATTTTGGTTTGTAAAGGAAAGTTTATAAAAAGAATATATAATCTTTTGTTAAAGTATAAGATGGAAGATGAAGTTGTGAAGAAATCAATGGTAAAATGGGCTCAAAATATTGGACATGTAATACCACTGGAGGAATGGGATAAAATATGGATCTATAATATCAAAATGACTAAAGCAAGTGTATATAAAGAAAATATTTATAAAATGTTCCATAGGTGGTATATTACACCCGATCAAATTGCAAAAATGAATAAAAATATGTCAAATAGGTGTTGGAAGTGCAAGAAGAAAAGAGGAACTTTTTACCACTTATGGTGGACTTGTCCAATAGCAAAAGAATTTTGGCTCCGTATACATAAGATAGCTGAGGAAATAATAAAGGTAAAAATTATATTCAAACCTGAAATTTTTTTGTTAAATATGGTATCAGAAATCCAGGAGAAAGAAAAAAGATATTTATTATTACATATAGTGACGGCGGCTAGATTAAGTTATGCTCAATTATGGAAAGATAATAAAACACCCAAGTTAGAACAAATAATAGATAGAATATATGAAACAGCAAATAATGATATTCTGACAGATAGATTAAAAGGAAAGATAAAAGAGCAAGTTGGAAGTAAATGGAGATTATTCTACGAATGGATGGATACGATTTGTTAAATGGAAGTCTGGTATAAAGAGAATAGTTTAAAGATACTTTTAGGAAGATAAAGTTATATATATATAAATCTTAGTAGACAAGAATCATATGGAATGTACAGTAATGTAGTAATCGAATAAGCTGTAATCATATTGTATGTTAATCCCAATGTGTGTTACCCTTCCCAGATTGTGTTATTACCTGTTCCCTTCCCCAATATCTGTTTATATAATAATAGCAATAAAAAAAAAAAAAAAAGAGAAAGTATCAAAAGTGTTAGGACTTGCTGTGTCCACTAGGGGTCAGAATGGATTTAGATATGAACATTTGCAAGTGCAGCAGTGAAGGCTAGGAAGGAATATCTTGTTTTGAGTTGAGTTGTATGATATAGCCACTGTTACCCCATGTTGTACATACTTCTGTTTAAACTGTTTTGAATTTTTTTTAGCCCTAGAACTATTTGATCAGATGCTAGTAGGACAGAAGAAATGTGTAAACATCAGAAGCAGCAACAGCTCTCTTAACATATACCACCTTTGAGTCTCTAAAGCTGCTCCAAATAACTATGGCTGCAATCCTAACCTGGAGTTAGGTTGGCAAAAGGGTCTTGTGCTGGCCCAGGAATGTCACAAATGCACAGTAAAGCTCATTTGGACCACTCTTGGAGTCAGGGAGGATGGCATATGTCTGTGTGCCAGCCTCCCTGACTCAGAGTGGTGCAAACACACTTCACAGTGTGTTTGTGACACACCTAGGCTGGCACAAGTCCCTTATTCCATCCTAACTCCAGGTTAGAATTGTGCCCCATGTTAGTCTGTAACAGCAAAACAACGAGTTCTATTGCATTCTAAAGAATGACAAATTTATTTCTTCATAAGCTTGCAAGTTTATGTCCATGAAATTTTATGCTGAAATAAATGTGTTTATGGTGAGGTGATCCCTCTAGTTTTGTATGAACAACAAGTCCGGGGCCAGGTGGCTAAGCTAGGACCTGAACTGAAATGTCTCACCCTGAAATCCTGTAAGCTCTGGACTGGCTTTAGGAGAGAGGCATATAGTCCCTTTTATCAAAATGTGCTGGTTGGGTGGTTTGAAACTGACCTGAACACTGTTGGTGTCACCTTGCATTATTTGTTGTCGCACAATTGTCATGGGGAAAAATGGGGAAAAAATGTGTCTGTCTTTTAGTGAAATACACACACAGCTCTCAGCACACACACTTATTTTCCCCCATTGCATAACATTTCAACCATGCTTCAACAAATAATGCCATTTATTGAGTAAAAGATTGCCGGGTTTCTCATCTCCCTGTAGTCATATTTTGATTTTTTAAAAATATTTAAAAATCCCTCATTTGCAATATTGACAATTGTTTTGGCTGAATACTGTTTTCTTCCCCTCTGTCCAGAACTGCATCACTCATATGCTCTTCCTTTTGGTCCTGCTAACCATCAATTACCAGAGATGTTTCCATGACAAAAATGCCCACCTCCTGCATGCTGCTGTCAAGCAGGCCATCACTGTGACAAACGACAAAGGCCTCAACTTCACTTCTGTGTACAGGTGAGCTCCCAGAAGGCATGGACGGATGATGCAGTTTCCCACCGCTGTAGGTTGAAAAGGATTGCATAGTATTACACCGTACAATAGTCAGACATGTAAGGATAAGTAAGTTGTCCTCAGTAAAAACCACAGATACAATCACCTGGTTTAACTGATTGCCCACCTAGACTTCTGTCCCTGTCAGTTGTCACTGCCAGATTTGAGTACAGTACATACACTGTAGAACAGTTACTGCATGTAAATAGTTTTACTGTCCTCTGTTCTGCATTTTCTAAAATACTTGAAACCATTTTAAGGAAGTGGCTGATATTTTTTTAAGTACTTCATGTTCTAAAAATGCCTGCGAATCCATTGTGAATGCACCTAAGAAGTTGACAAAAACAATCAGAATAGTTCTGCAGCTCTTGGAGGTGACTAACAACACAATCCTATGCGTGTCTATTCATAAGTAAGTGCCCAGTCCTTGGTTGTCTTCCACTGATGGAATTAGCATTGCATCAAGCAGAAGGTCCCATCCATTGGTGTGGCAGATGCAGGAACAATGTGAGCGACCAGGTCACAAGCATGATTGCACTAGGAACCGTGCGCACATGTCACCAGAGCACCCAGCCACTGCCAGAGGAGGGGATGAATGGGGTGTTTGGGGGGAGGAACTGGGGGCATGGGGATGGAGGGGCAGATCTGGCAGCAGTCATGCGCACCAGAACTTATCCCCTGCTTTTTGGCCTGCCATTCCCCCCCCTTCCCGGTTCTGCTTAGACATGCCTGCTATACAGCTGGTGTGCATCAGAAGATGCCCATAGGCCATCAGGGGAAAAATATTTTACCTTGCAGCCTTCCTGATTCCCCCCCCCCCGCCATAGAATGTAGTGTTGTGAGGAATAAAATTGGGCTGTAAACTCCATTGACTTCAATGGGACTTAATTTGAAACTTACATTCTTGACTGTCTTCTCCTGGTAGGACTGTCTTTTTTATGTCTTCCATATACAAATGTGCACCAACATCTAATGCAAATGAAAATGTCACTCCCCTGTCCAAAGGATTTATCAGTTGATAAGATTTCAGGATGATGATAATGAAGATTTCATTATCAAAAATGTAATTCATCTCACCATTACCAAAAAGACAGTTACTGCATGAAAAAACTAGGGAGTCTTGGCAGATTGAGGAATTCCAAAATGCTTAGCTTATAATATTTACAATTGTCCTCACAACCATCAGCTCGACTTTTTTTTAAAAAAAAATCCTGCCTCCAGCCTTGATATTAGAATACCAAAGCAACCTGAAATCCCTGTGAATAGAAGCACAGGGAAAGTCCGCAGTTAACCCACAGATAACTGGGCAAGAGGCACATTTTCAAGTGGAGTTCCTCTTATATTTAGCAGGGGGAGTGCACCCCCAAATGGGTAGTCAGAGGCAGATATAAGGGAGGGCAAAGCTCTAAGTGTTGCAAGAAGACTTACCCTGTCATGTAAATCCCTCCTCTCCCTTTCTGCTGTAGCCAGTAAGCAACGCCAAGATGTTGCTTTTCCCTGTGAGGATTGGCTAGAACAGTGCAGGAGAGGAGTGATTTCCACTGCAAGGTAAGGCGTCTTGCAAAACTTAGAGATTTCCCCTCCCTTAGATCTGCCTCTGTGTCTAGTGGCTTTTGCTGGTGGTGTTCTGCATTTTTTTTTTTTTAAAGATTATGAGCCTTTTTGGGACAGGGAGCCATTTAATTTTGTTATTATTTGCCTGTCAACCGCTTTGTGAACTTGTGTTGAAAAGCGGTATATACAATAAATACTGTTGGTTGGTAGATTGATGGATTGCTCCGAGGGTTCTTCTGGTTTCTGGGCCAGACAGGTACTGGCTCTACAGCTAGCAGGACTCCTTGGCCTGCAGAGGGGTGAAGCCTCATTTGCAGGTGAATTTCTTGGTAATTTATTTGCAGTCTGTTTGGTTTCACGCACAGTTTTGCATCAGGGAATGAATTTCACTGTCATGAAACCAAGCAGTACAAAGAAACGTTTACTGTGCTTTGCTTTCCTAACATGTTCCTTGGCTGATGAATTGCTATACTGTAACTTTTTTTTTGTAGCTACTCTGACATGTTGGAATGGATAGACACTGTGCTGCTGAACTACCTTTTTGAAAACTCAAAGCTAACACTAGTAGGAGTGCCTCATCTCAGCCAACAAAGCTCCATTACAGTTATGGATCCTGGTGCGAATTCTTCTGATCTTGCTCTTTTCTCTTGGCTGGTAAAGTAGAAAAATACTCAAGACGACAAGGAGAAAGGCGCAATTGAGGGATTGTTTTAAGTTTTTTTTTAAAAATGAAGTAGGCCCAAGAAAAGAAATTAGTACAGCGTTTCTATTAGAAAGCACTGAAAAACCTAACAAGAGTTGGTCTCGTCAGGTTTGGTCCAATGTTTGTCAAGCATTGAAAAGGGAAATCAGGGACATTCAGGTGATTCCTGGAGGGGGGGGAAGGAAGTGAGCTTAAGGACAAGGAAAAATGGAAATGTAATCTGGATCTGAGAAGTCTCCAGGTGGAATGCAAATTAGGCTAAATGAGCTGAGTTAATGGAAAATACAGCTTTGAGTCTGTATAACTATATTACTGAGCATGCTCTGTGGAAAGATGAGGGAAAAGATAGGTTGGCAATGTGGGGATGTGTGTATGTAGGCACCCAAAATTGCCTGTTATGTATGGAGGGGCATAATTTAGGAAATAGCAACTGAGATTTAAAGAAGATCTCCCTCTTTTTGTACTTCCCAGGGGATTTTCAGCCTCGATCTGCATCTCTGACATACCCCCTCAATACTCCCAACACTGCCTGTCCCCTCTGCCCCTTGTCTGTGTTCAAATCAGAGGCTTCTCAGAGTAGTCAAGCTAATGGAGATGCATGTTTCGACCCAACACAGCATGATTCTTTTAGGTAAGAATTGATGTTATGGGGAAGTGTCCTGATTTGCTGTCTGGTAGATTTAGGAGAGGTGCTATAGCTGAGTGGTGGAGCAGCTGGTTTGCAGACAGAAGGTCCCCAGGTTCAGTCTCCAAGTAGAGCTGAAAAAGATTGTCTGACACTTTACAAACTGAACTAGGTGGACCAATATGGACTAAGTATAAGTCAGTTTCCTATGTGTAACCCATGGCTCCTTACAATTTAGCACTTAAAGGCCCATTATAGCAATGGTTTCAGTACGTGGCAGCCATTGCTTTCAGTCAATCCATGTTGACATGCAGCTATGCTGCCACTCCTTATTTGCATGTGCAGTAGCAGACCAGACTGCTGTAGAGTTTGGCGCTCGTAAACTGAGGGTGCAATCCTAACCTGGAATTAGGCTGGCACAGCTAGGTCAGCAAAATTTAGCTGGCAGAAGGGCTACTGTAAAGCGTGTTTGGACCATTCTCAGGATCAGGGAGGATGGTGCTCGTCTGTGTGCTGACCTCTCTAACTCAGAGAGTGATCCACACGTACGTTACAGTGTCCCTTGTGCCAGCCAAACTTTACTGGCCTAACTGTGCTGGCACTAACTCCAGGTTAGGATTGAGCCTTGATTGAATCAGTCATGTGAATGCCATGCTGAAAGTGCAGATACATTTTTAGCATGCTTCCTCAATCATTTGCAGAATCACTTGCAACTGCATGCTGAAAGCTCATCCACACTGAATTCAAGTGATTGTCTTGGAGCGTGACAGTAATGTAGGACAGCATGGATTGATTGCTACCAGTGCAAGGATGTGATAAAGGAGTCAGAATTAATGCTGGGAGCATTTATTCTATGTCAGTGAGAGGAAAGGCACAGGATATCTTAAAATGTAAGTCTCTGTTTTTTCCCCCCAAAGCCTTTTCAATAGTCTCTTGCTTTCTCAAAATGGGCTGTTTTGCCAGCAGGTTTTGGATCTGGGGTCATTCAGGCTTTTACCGCATTAATTCTGGCTGCGCAAAGTCACTTGGGAACAACTCTGCAAGGGCCCAGAGGATGCTGCATGACCTACAAGCAAGTGACTGGGCCTACAAAAGGCAAGCTGCCTAGGAGAACTTATTATTATTCAAAACTCAGCCTTCTAGAAGAAATAAAAATCAATATACTACAGTGTGGGTTTTTTGTTCTTGCTGTGGAAGAGACAGAATGGCTCGTCTCTGGGTGATTTCTGCTTTGCTTGCTCACAGTCTGCTGGCCTATGAGGGCAAAGTACTGGTGTCTTGTACTTTGCTACTTTGGCCATCCAGTTGCTTAGGGGTACATTCAGATGGTAGGTTTGCCAATTGGGTGCTGCATACATAATCTGAAGAATGGGAAATGTTCCAAGGAATGAAAAATATCTTTTTCTACAGGGGATCTAATGCTCACACTTCAGACTTAATAGTCTTACAGGTCCTGCATTGGAACTTTCGGCTTGGCACAGACAAGCAGGATGAAAATTTGGTCTGCAGGAACCCAAAGCAATGAATCAGTGCAGCCATCTCTGTCATTAGAAGAAAACTGTGAAGTTCTCAGACAGCAGCCCTGAAGCACTGCACATTTTGAGCCAGTTTGAAAATTAGTTTAGCTGCCATGACATCAAGAGAAATCTAGGAATGTTATTTCTTTAACGTTAAGAGATTAGATGGTAGATATAAATTGTCATTCCTTCACAGAACTAGAATGCCAAGGAATCGTCTCTGCACAGCGAGCTATGACAGCTAACCAGCTTTGAAATGAGATCAAACATGTATTGTAGATATGGCCTCAGGGTGCTGTAGTGTGAAGCATAATAGAGGAAATTGGAAGGAGTCCCAGTTCTGATACTCATAATTCCATCTTGTTGTGAGCCAAGGAATTGGTAAAACTAACCCAGACAATTCAGGTAAACAGCCATCAAGTGTGGAAAAGGCTAAAATCCTCAGACTTGCCAGATCCTGAGGATACAAGCAAAGAGACTGAGAGCACAATCCTAACCTGTGATCTCCTGGAGTTAGGCCGGCACAGTTAGGCCAGCAAGGTTTGGCTGGCACAAGGACCACTGTAAAGCATGTTTGGACCACTCTTGGAGTCAGAGAGGCCAGCATACAGATTTGCCCCAACTTCCCTGACTCCACGAGTGGTTCAAACACACTTTTCAGTGGCCAAACAATGCTGGCCTAACTGTGCCGGCCTAATTCCAGGTTTGGATTGTGCCCTGAGGATACAGTCAACCTCTTACAGAGGGGGAAAAAATCCTAATCAGGTTTTTACCAGCCAATCCTAATATCCCATCTCTAGCCACAGGAGAATACTTTTTGTACTGCTTTTTATTCAACCTGATATTCATTAATGTCTCTCCTCCTCCTCCCATTATGACAGGAGCAAAGCTGTGTTTGTGGAGTTCACCCAGTACAGTCCTGACACAAATTTGTATGTGACTGTGATGCTTCTGTTTGAGTTCCCATCGATCAGACCTGCCGTTTCTTCAGTGTCCATTCTCCCATTTCACTTGTTCCACTCTGGTGACGGTCTTGGCCTCCCCCTCGCCATGGTGGTATGTATCTTGCATTGCTACGCGCATCCCAAGGCTACATCACAAGTGACCTTTGGAAGAACTGTTTGAAAGGCAACATGGCCAGGAAACTATCCTGTATGCTGAAATCTCCCTCTGTCTGCTCAGCCTGGGGTCAAAACAGATGTGATGTTCGTTGTGTGCCTTCTTCTTACAGCAGGTGTCTCCAGGCTCAGGACCACTACTATAGTTTGAGCAGCCTGCTGAACCCAATTACATAATTATGTGCACTCTCCCTCATACCTTCTTGCTCTCTCCCCACTCCTGCCTAGTCTGTACTACACACCTTCTTTCTCCTGGATGGAGCAACTGCTGGGCTGGGCTGCTCTCATGGAGATCAGAGAGAGAGAGAGAGAGAGAGAGAGCATGCATGCATGTTAGCAGCTCCACAGCTGCAAACATTGCAAATATTTTTTTCCTATTGTGAGAATTCCTTGTTATGTACAAAAGGTATATATTATTTTGACCCACTGTAAAACCAAGATTGAGCGATGTGGTCCTGGCAGCTGAAAGTTTGGGGACTTCAGGTTGAAGTTGAGTGAGTTAATGCCTGGTTCTCTTGTTAAATCATGAGCCTTGTGTGGTACAGAGTGGGACACTGCGGTATTGCAGTCCAAAGCTCTTCCCACGACCCGAGTTCCATCTCGGTGGCAGTTGGATTTTCAGGGAGCTGGCTCAAGGTTGATTCAGACTTCCATCCTTCTGAGGTCTGTAAAAGGAATACCCGGCTTGCTGAGTGTAGAACGTGAGTCTCTAAACTATGGCCCATGGGCCACTTCCAGCCCTTGAAGATCTTCCATCCAGCCCATGAAGACCTATCAGCCTGCAGGGATCCTCCAGCCCAGCCCACCCAATCCGACCGGCACAAGGCCGAGGCTTGAAAAGCTCTGCAGGTCTCTCATGTGACCTGCGGGGCTCTGCAGAGCTCTCCCGACCACATGGAGAGGCTGCAGGAGGAGCAAGCTGTAAGTAAGGAGCCCTCTGCTTCCACCCAGTGATGTCATTCAAGGGGAACGGACCAGAACGGGTGCGGGTGTTCCGGATCCTAACGGGCTCCGTGGCTGGTTCCGGGTTCCCAACAAGTGCCAATCAAAAGTGAGTTCCTGTTCCTAAATCATTTGAATGACACCACTGCTTCCACCTCCTTTCTCCATGATTTTCAAAGTACTCTGGGCTGTTTCTTCAAGAGATCTTTGCGTCCGTAACCCACCGCTTCCCTCTGTGATTTTCAAAGTACACTGGGCTGTTTCTTCAAGAGATCCTTGTCTCCCCCTCCTCCCCCCAATATTTTCAAAGTTATTTTGGCTAGTTTGTGGGAAGATCTTCAAACCCCCCCCCTTTCCCTCTGTTTTCAAAGTGATTTGGGCTGGTTTGTAAAAACAGATCTTTGCTTTCCACCCTTGCCTCCATTTGTTTCCTTTCAGATTTATTTTTCATATTAATGTAATTTATTAATTTATTAATGCTATTAATAAATATTAATTTATTAATTTTGTATTTATCAATGTATTAATTTATTAATGTTTGTATTTATTAATCATTTATTAATGATTTCATATTTATTAATGTTGCCTGGTAGGGGTGGGGAGGGTCTTTCTATTGGGAATAATCTCAGAACGTGGCCTATGGTTGTTCATTCATCTAAGTTCTGTGTCCTTTGTGTGCAATGGCATTTATTTTCTCGGTCCCTGACCCCGTGTCGGCCATATGATGTGGCCCTCGTGCCAAAATGTTTGGAGGCCCCTGGTGTAAAGTAAAGATGACCGGGGAAGGCAATGGCAAGCTAACCCGTATGACTAAGTCTGCCTACTAAATATCACAATGTGACGTCACCTCTGCTGAGTCAGTAATGACTTGGTGCTGTGCACAGGGGACTACTTTACTTGTTACATGTGCCTCTAACTTTTCATTATTCTCATGTATAACCTGACTCTCTCTCCGTATCCCCAGCCATTTCAATATTAAGGCAGGTTGCCTCCTCAAGAACATTGCATTCTTGAACATCTCTGTATGAGTTTTTATAACCTCTGTGGTTAATTTAATGATGGCTGTTAGCAAAGTCTGCAGGAAACCCAATACTGAATACAGTGTGGCTGAAATTTCTCTCATCTAAAATAAAAAAAAAATGGGGATAGGTGCCTTGAGAGTAAAAAAAGAAAAGCAAGGAGACAGAGAAACAGACATGCTTTCTGTCATGTCTATTTTGCACTTAGGGTAGCTATTTTATGGAACTGGGAATCTGACCCCTTGTACACCAACCAGGCTAAGATGTTCTGTAGATATCCTGTATTTGAACCATCACAGACAGTCAGCAACCTTAAAATTTTTCTCACAGGAAGGGATTTCATAGCAGGCATTTTTACTATACCACACAGAAAATCCTTTTATCCTTAATAATATTAGGGAGAATCTACCACTACTGCTAAAACTACTGCTTCATGTTTTCCCTTAATGAGTCAGATAAACCATTGTGTTCTTCCCAATCATTCCCTTAAATGTTGCTCTTTAAATTCCACTTCTTTGAGACTTCCCCTCAACTAAGCTTAGCAGCCACAATGCCTAATTATGCGTATAGCATCAAGAAACAGAGATAGAAGCATCTGCCATTTATCTTTAAAATCAAAACAGTCCGGGTTTTGAGACCATGGTCCATTAAAATCTTGCCCACCTGATGATAGCCATGATGGGCATTCTGAAAGGACTCTCAATACCCATCACAGGAATGGGCAAAATATCAGGTAGACGGGATTTTAGAGTTGTAGTCTCAAAACCCGGACAGTTCCAATTTTAAAGGTAGTTATACCGACCACGAAAGTCTTAGAATGTGTGCCATCTGCCATTTGTTCTGTTGTTTCCCTCCTTCTCCCCCAGATATGCCTGTTCCTCTTCAGTGGAGCATTTCTACTACCAACCCCATCACTCCCATCTCGGGAAAGGACGCCTTGCCCTTGGCAGAGATGCAGTTGCTTCCGGCTCTTCCTGGCCCTCCTCTCCATAGCTGTTGCTGCCCTGCACTTTGCTTACATCTATTTGGCTAACACGCGGCTGAGGCATTACTGGAAGCACCGGCAGGCTTTCACCAGCTTCTATGAAGTGGCAGTGCTGGCTCATGCGGAAGCCACTCTCTGTGCTCTGCTGCTGAATGCCACCATGCTGAAGGTGAGACAAAGCAGAACACAAAATCTTCCCCCAGCCACCTGATGCACCTGTTGCAACTTTATCCCATAACTGTGAGTGGTATCCATCATCTTATAGGAGGAAGTAACAGATGCACTCAGATACATGATACATGAGATACATGAGCTAGCCTGGTGACTCTGGTGACACCAGCTATTGAGAATCAAGTCACACCAAACTGGGAGACTTGCAATCTGGCTTTTATATAGACTGCCTGGAGAAAGGCAGGCAGATTGATAGCTTTGACTGTAGGAATATGGATCTTCATTTTTTTAAGGCAACGGGACTATTCCTGAACAACTCTGGAATATTTCCATAGAATTGCAGCTTTCAAGCTTTAACTCTGTTCAGGTATTGATCTGGGGCTCTGCCTTTCTTATAATATATCCCTTTTCATCAATCCCATCTGGTTAGTTTTTGCCCGTAATGTTTTTCATCTCCTATGAATGGCAATGATAAAAAATGGTCCCCTCTGCACAAAGCCAAGTCTGTTTTAGAAGGCACCATGCCTGATTGATTAACAAGCAGAATGATGCATGCGTTCTTGTTAACGTGTGTATTAAATGCTGCTGTAATGACCTTATAATTGTCATTGAAGCTGCTGCTGTGGGATAATGTTGGTGTCATTCCTTTCCATGTGTTTCCTAATGAAACTGCATAGGGAGACCCATCTGCTCCAGCCAAGGTTGGATGTATTAGTGTTTTGTTGTTGCCTTTTATTTCCTGGATGAAAAAAAATAGTGAATAAATGAAAGCTGTTCACAGGCTGTAGAGACAGTAGGGAAGGTAATAAGGTGGATGAGAACGGTGAATGGGAATTCCCACAATTGATTCTGGGTATTGTTGTTTCTCCTGAGAGTCAGGGTTGTAAAGGTCAAGGACAAAAAGAGAGAAGACTTAAAAAGAGTGCAAAATATTTATTGTGATATACAATACACTGGCTGCCGGTTCTGTTCCGGGCCCAATTCAAGGTGCTAGTTTTGACTTTTAAAGCCCTTTACAGCTCAGGTCCAGGGTATTTGAGGGACCGCCTCCTTCCATATAATCCTACCCGTACTCTTAGATCATCTGGAGGGGCCCTTTTGACTGTGCCGCCACCAGGAGAAGTGAGAGGGGCGGTGGCCAGGAAGAGGGCCTTCTCGGTGGTGGCCCCCCAATTTTGGAATACCCTCTCCTTCGAATTGAGAACTGCTCCCTCCTTGTTAACATTTCAGCGGGGGCTGAAGACCTTTTTATTTCAAAAAGCTTTTAATTGTTGACAGGCTGGCTGGCAGGTGTGTTATATTTTACAAGATTTTTTTACAATCTTGTTATATTTTACAAGATTTTTACAAGATATTTTACAAAGAGAGCCAGTGTTTGTCTGAGGACAAGCTTCCGTGGTCATGTGGCCAGCATGACTATATGCCAAGGCGCACAGAACACCGTTACCTTCCCACCAAAGTGGTCCCTATTTATCTACTTGCATTTTTAAATGCTTTTGAACTGCTAGGTTGGCAGGAGCTGGGACAACTGACGGCAGCTCACTCACAATTCACAAACCTTTATTGGCATATAAAACATAAAGCAACCAGCAAGTAACCGTAATACAAACAACAACAAACAGTTGGCTACCTCTCCAGAGCTAGAGTAAATAGTAAAATAGAATGAGACTAAAATTAAGAGTACTCTTCTATCTGTCGACGTTTCATATTAATTTTAACTATGGAGAACAAAAACTCCGCTATTTGTTGGATAAGAATCGGATCTGAAGTCCTGAGGAGAAAATTTAACAATGCCACTTCATCCTTCAAATGGGCCCTGAACTTACATAAGGAGAAAAACTTATAACGAGCGTAATCATGAAGGGGGCAATGAAAAAAAAGGTGGATCAGCGTTTCTTGAGCCCCCGACATACACGGGCATATTCTTTCATTAAAGGGGATATTCAGAAACCTGCCCCATAATACCTCAGAAGGCAGTGCATTACATCTGGCTAAGGTAAAAGCACGTCTTACATTATGGTTCAAAAGCACTGAGAAGTAAAGTGGAGTTGTGCCCAATCTAACAGGCATAAGCCACGGTAGTGGGAAGCGAAGGTTGTTAATAGCCCTTGAGAATTCCAAGGCCTGGTTATCCCACAGTTTCTGCTTAACTTGCTTGAGGACAGCCACTAAAGGGGTGTCTCCAAGTAACTCAGCACTAAGGCCCAGTTGATTTAGTTTTCCTTCACAAAGCACATTGGAGAAAGAAGTGTCCTTTTTTAGATGATATAGAAGACCTTTTTGGGAGTTGTTAAAATAAATCTTCAGCCAGAATCTAATAGTTCTCAGCCAGGCCAAGATCTCTATCTTCACTTGTCCTAATTCAAGGCAGAGAACTGAGTAGGGCACTGCATTTGGTAAGGCTAAGATCTTCCTAAAAAACAGACTGGAATACCATAAAGCAGTTGGTTAATGACCTTAGCATTGTAAACCCTGATGGCAGCCGGGACAAATGAGCCACCTTCTTTGTAGAAAAAACCTAGAATAGCCCGGGTAGTAATTTTTGCTGTTTCCAGTGCCATTTGGCGATGACCTACCCAAGAGTGGTTGTAAGTGAACAGAACACCTAGATATTTAAACTGTTTTACCTGTTCAACAGAATGGCCATTAAACACCCAACTTTGAGGGGACCATCTTTTGGCAAAGACCATTATTTTTGATTTTGAATAATTAAGATAAAGCTTATTCTTGGCAAAATAATCCAAACAGCCACGAATCAATCTCCTAAGGCCCACTCGAGTTCTTGACAAAAGAACCGCATCATCTGCGTATAATAAGATAGGTAGCACAATGTCCCCTAGTTTCGGGGGATGGGCATTTAACTCAATCAAGAATGGGGCCAGATCATTCAAAAAGAGATTGAAGAGGGTAGGGGCCAATACACACCCCTGTTTCACTCCTTTATTAGTGAGAAACTCTTCAGAGAGAAGACCCTCCTGGGAACATCTGACCCTGCAGGTTGTTTTGGAGTAAAGGCATCTAATCAGCATTAGGAGGTAGGGGTCCACTCCTAGCTTTTCCATTTTACTCCACAAAAGATCTCTATCAATACTATCAAACGCTGCCTTGAGATCTAGAAAGGCAGCGTATAATTTAGCTTTAGGTTTAACTGTATATTTATCTATCAGATGGGATAAGACTATAGAGTGATCGATAGTGGAACTACCATGCCTAAAGCCAATTTGCTCCACCCCTAGGATCTCTTGTTGATCTATCCAGTGATTAAGATGTCCCAATAGGTGGCTGGCATAAAGTTTACCGACCACTGACAATAAGCTTATTGGTCTGTAGTTTTCCGGGGCCTTACGATCGCCTTTTTTATAAATTGGCACAATTATTGATTTAGTCCAGGCCTCAGGAATCAAACCTGAGATGTTCACGGCTGTAAAAATTTTAGATAGTATTGGAACCCAAAAATTCTCATCATCTCTTAACCAATCAGTGACTATTTCGTCAGGCCCAGGCGCTTTTCTCTTTTTTAAATTACGAACTAATTTGAGTACCTCCTCTTCTGAGACTTTTGTCCAATTAGGGGCAGATGGATAGCACCCGGGAGGTGAAACACTCTCCCAATCTAAGGAGTCATCAAAAAAAAGTTGTGAAAAATAAGGTTTCCATAGATTAATTGGAACAGCTGGCGAAATATGGCGGTTATTTCTTAAGGCTCTCGTCACAATGTCCCAGAAAAGCCGGGAGTTAGTATGTGAGGAGGCTGAAATCAGTCTATCCCATTGCTTTTTTAGAAAGTTAGTTCTTTTAGTACGTACCACTTCACGAAAAAGGGCTAAATGGGCGAAGTAGTTCTTCAGAGCATGACTGGTGTTTAATAGTCTAAATTGACTAAATAATGCTCTGGAGTGCATTTTCTGTTCTAGGCATTCCTGATCGAACCAGTGAGATGTTGGAAGGGATTTTTCTTTTCTCACTGGAAGCTTAGACAAAGGCTGGGCAATGGCAGCTACTATAAGTTCTAAAAGGGACTCATAGGCTTCAATCAGGAGCCTAGGATTTGAATTAGAGTGTAAGATGTTCAGTAGGGAAACAGCAGGAGGTGATTTCAATACCAATTGAGCTTTGGACAGGGTATCATTATTCCAAGCATATTTACGCATCCAAACCTTGTCACTCATAGAGGGATGCTGATCTAAACAAATTAAATCAGGTGAAACCATATTAAGGTTCGTAGAAGCATCATCACTATAAATAGGGTTCCTTGGTATTAAAGAGGATGTAGAAGGGGCTAGTTCGAGGGTATTCAATACCAGCAACAGCGGAAGATGGTCACTAATTTTGTACTCTCCAATCTCAAAATGCGTAGCATAGGTGATAAAATCAGCTGAGATCAAAATATAATCAATGGTGCTACAGCCCCTAGGGGCCACAAAAGTGAATTCTGAGGCCTTATGGAAGAATGTCAGGCCATTAATCCAAACAATGTTATGAAGAGTACAAAACTTTGCCATCTGTACCCCAGCCTCATTAACACAATGATCCTTAGAAAGTCTGGGGTACTCACAGTGCGATGGAAGGGTCGAAAGGCTGCCTCCTTTAAGCATTTTATAAAAGACTTCAGAGCTGTTGCCGACCCGGGCATTCGCATCAACTCCCATAAGAATGACATCATGGGGATACTTAGCTGTCAGTCTTTCCAGCATGAGAGCTAAGGTTGCCCACATTTGGGACAGATGCAATTTATCTGAATAAGGGGGGAAATACACATTAAAAAGAAGAGTGCAAATAAAATGAGTGTGCAAACGCACAACTAAAATATAATTTAAATCATGACATTCATCGACGAACTCAGCTTTAAGAGAAGACCTAATCAAGGTCGTCACTCCTGCCTGATACCGGCCAAATCTCTTTCTTCTAAATGCAGGAATAGAAAATGTTTGGAAGTCGGGCAAAAGGATAGGGTCTTTAGGCCACGTTTCCTGTAGACAAAGTATATCGGCACCCAGAAGAAAGTTTACAAATTCAGTGTTACGGGCCTTATTTTCCCACCCCGCCACGTTCCACGAAAGCATCTTCAAAACGGGTCCAGGCCAACGCCCAAGTTGAGAAGTCAATTCCAAATGAGTAGTAGAAAAATTGGAATTCAGTCAGGTCTCCTTCGTGCGGGGAGAAGACCCCACCGGGTCAAGTGAACTGGATTCACAAGGAGCATCCAACAAAAGGGGAGCCGAAGAGGTAGGTAGATCATAGTTATTACAGTCAGTAGAGATTTCCTCAGAGAGGGACAGGTTCAGCCGCCTGGGGTGCATCTTCTCCTTTACGGTGGTGAGAGAGGAGTGTAAAACATCTTCCACAGGGGCAACATCCCTAGGTGCAGTGGTCGTTGGTTCGGCCTCCATCGCTTCTCCAGGCAAGATATCAATTTGGCTCTCAGAAATGCTGGAGGCTTCTAAACTGAATGGAAGATCTTTCTTGGGCTCCGTAGGTGCAGAACAGGGAGTTGGGGGTGTATAGGCCGATGATTGCACTATGTTGTCAGCTTTTTTTCGGCATATCGGTTTCAATCCTATTTGCCTGAAAGCTCTCTGGGCCATTATATTGAACTGTCTCAACAAGGAACGAGATGCCAGAAGCCTCTTGGCCAACAGCGATGTTTGAAAGCAAATATACAATCTTTTGTGGGATCCCGTGGAAGGAAGATAATAAAAATTTAACAGAGTGTTTGAATAGACTTTCATCTTCAGCAGCTGTGAGAGGGAGGCCGAAATCCTAGTTTTGTTAGTCCATAGGTGGCCATCACCTCGTGGAATGAAGAGTAGTATATCAGATGGCACCCATATTAAGTGTAAATCAGAAGATGTCTGCTGGAAAGCTGGTGTTATGCTATGAATTGCTTGTGTAGAGCCAGAGTCTTGACCACAAGGCTTGTTAGAAGAACGAGAAAACAATAAAGGAACATCTCTTTGTTTTTCTAGTGCCCTGATAGTGGGCTGAAGTTGTTCAGAGAGCTTAATCAGTTCATTATACATAGTTGTTAGAAGCTTCTCTTGTTTTTGGCAGCGTTCCAACAAGACCAAAAGGGTTTGTGCAGCAATAAAGCATGCTTCTGCCGGCTGCTCTTGAGTGCACAGAGAATCTGCCTGTGGAGGGGGGCAGGGGTTAGCTACTTCCTCTACCCCTATTAACTCTCGTAGAAAAGAAAGACTTCTTCGAAAATCCTTGGTCTGGGGCTTATCACATTCCTCCAATGCTCTTGGCAGTGAGCAATCAGCAGGGGAGTCAAGGAGTTCATTTGATAAATTAATCGGCTGAGAAGATAATTTGCAGCCTGCCTGGAGCCGAGGCGACCCAGCCGGTAGAATGGGGGAGGAAGCCTTGGAGAGGAAAGGTTCGATAAAAACCTGTTTCTTAGCCTCTTTAAGATGTTTTTTTCTCCTCTTAGTTGTATTAAGAGGTCTAGAGTTCACAGGGGAGATTGCTCTCGCTCTTTTCTTCCTTTTAATAGCAAGCATACTGAGAAAAAGGTACCTCAATATTAAGAGCTGGTGAATACACGTCTGGTCAGGCGGCCATCTTCTCTTAAAAACGGCAGCTCACTCCATTGTGTGGTCTCAAACTGCCAACCTTCCAGTCAACAGCTCACCGGTTTAACCTGCAGCGCCACCACGTGTCCAAGATGGACCTGAAGTTAAACATTTATATTCCAAACAATATTCAGCCCTTATTTACTAGAGCTGTTTCTCAGCATAAATTTTTGAGGAGGTATGGTGGCACCCATGGCTTTAGGAGCTGTGGGGCCCAAATGGAAACATTTTTGGCAGTGCCCCAGGTTCACAGCCAAAGTCTATAGGAATAAATTTCATAGGTGTTATATCTCTATGATAGAATGGAAAGCAGTCAAAACATGCACTTGAAAATGTACATGTGAGTTAATAGACCATAAGGATACAAGCACATTTTAATATAGAATTGCATAGAAGACTAGAGTAGATTACCATAGCATGAGGGAGAAATTACCATAGCATTGGGAGAAATTTGTCCAATTGGCTTAAAGCTGGCCCTGGTGCCAAGAGATTACCTTCATTTGAGGGGCTGACTAAAGTTCTGATTTCAGGGGTTTAAAGGATTGTACCATGATATCCAGTTATGTCATCCGAGCGTGCCAACTATCGGAACGCTTGGATGATTGACAGCCCTCCGCCCCTATGGCGGAGGGCTGCCACGCCCTCCCAAGCCTCACTGCGCCGGAATCGCTCCATTTTACAGCGATTCCGGACGTGAGGAAGGGAGGGCGGGCCCAGCAGCAGCTCGCCCGTCCTCCAAGGCAGCGGCGCGGCCCGGGACCTCCGCGGAACTAGCGGAATGGAGTACCAGGCCGTTCCGCCTGAATGGTGCCTCTGATGATATCCATTGCTGCAGTGGCATCCTTTGACTCATGGTATGAGGATGGATTTTGTTTATTATCCAAATGCAGATCCTTATATTCCTTCTTATGACAGTGGACAGTCTTCCTCATGGCTTCTTCCCTCCAAACACGCACGCCTCTGAAATATATTTTGCCTCCTCCTAGATTGTACAGCAGCTGCGCTTTATCCGGAGATGGTCTGTGTTTGAAAAAACCCTCCAGCATGTGCTGCGAGAGCTTGTGGCCACCACAGTCAACTTCCTCCTGTTTCTTCTCATCTGTGCCCAGTGCGGCTGTTTGGTAGGTTATACAAAATATGGGTGAATAAGTGGGAGCGATGGCCGGGGGGTGGGGTGGGTGGGAGAAGAAAGCTGTTCAGTAACAATAACAGGGCATTACATTTGTGAGCAAGACAGGATTACAGTCTAAGGGCTCAATCCTATTCAATCTTCCAGCACTGATGCAGCTGTAATGCAGGTCTGAGGTAAGGGAACAAATGTTCTCTTACCTTGAGACAGCCTCCATGACTGTGCCCCCCCTGCAGGATGCAGCGTGTGCCCCATTGGCAAGGCTAGATCAGCGCTGGAAAGTTGGATAGGATTTGGCCTTGACTTACTGAACACAATGGACTTACTTCTGACTAAGAGCACAGTTAGGCCAGCATAAGCTAACCCAGCAAAGTTTGGCCAGCACAAAGGCCACCATAAAGCGTGTTTGGACTATTCTCAGAGTCAGAGAGGACGGAGCATGTCTGTGAGCTGGCTTCTCTGACTCCGAGAGTGGTCCAGATGCTTTACAGTGTCCCTTGTGCTGGCCAAACTTTGCTGGCTTAGTTTATGCCAGCCTAACTCAGTTTAGGATTGCGCCCTAAAATAAATAACACTATTTTCAAATACCTCTAGGCATTACCTTTATTTGGACCAATTGAAAGATCAGATAACAAAAAAGGAAGCAATCTTTTGAGTTCATCAAAACTCTTCATCAGACTAAATGTTGAAAAAACTAACAAGCAGAAAGTTGTGGGGTGGAGGGAAAAGAATGCGGCTGGGTGAGTCCTAGTCTGTATATTGGGCATGGGGTGCATTGGAAGCTTCCTTCCAGAGACTAATAGGAGCTTTGAGGGCATGATTTTCAATGGACTGCTGCACAACAGCACTTCCTGATCTGGCCTCCCACAGATGCTATTTAATTTTAAACACCACACCCAGAGTCAAAGCTACATGTTTAACGTAATATGTAGTTTGCTCCTCAATGATATGGACACTTGACTAGGAGACTATGCATGATAGCTGATGCTGATAGCTGATGCAAGAAATTGTTCGCTGATTTTTAAAAAGCACCCTTCTTTTCTTGTTATTGCCAGGCTTTCTCTGCAATCATGGAAGAATTCGGGACACTCCCATCAGCCTTTTCAGCTCTACTTTCCACACTTCATGGGAAGATAGCTTTCCTCCAGTCCTTGTTGAAGGCTTCTCCTATCCTGGGTGCAACATATATCTTTGTCTATGGAGCTGGCATACTCTGTATCGGGCAGAGTTTCTTTTGTGCTTTAATCCTTTACAGCTACTGCATTGTCCACTCCAAGATCTTCCATTCAGCCGGTGAACCTCAGGACTATGAGATGATTGACTTTTTGGTGAAAAGATTTAAACTTTGGATAGGACTCAGCAAAACTAAGGAGGTAAAAGGAAACTATTTTAATGCTTGCTGCACAGTCCCACCTCAAGAGGTGTGAGAAAGATGGGGGAGGGAAAAATGCTGTCACTCTCAGCAGTTGTAGTACCCCCCCCCCCCAAAAAAAATCCGATACAACCCTGGTTATTTTCAAAGTTGAATGCCTGGATGGCAATTCAAGCCATATAAAGACCGCTTCATATGGCAAGTGGATCTACAAATGTTCGCCGTTGCCAGATATCTGGGATATCTGGCAGTCTGCAGCATCATGGTGGAAAAGTGGATCTGTGTAGTGCAGGGTAGCCTCAGACACAAACTACATTTTACAGGTTAAGCTTAATTTATCCACAGATTTTATATCTGTGGATTTGGCTCAACATGGGACCTCCGGACCCTTGTGGAGCCAGATCAGGCTCAACTTGAAGCCTCTGATGGGTCTAGCCTCCGTGAGCTTTAGAATGGCTGTTTCGGCCAAAAAAGTTACTTTTCGGTTTTTGGTGAAAACCGGTAGTGACTTTTTAATGCCTTTTAAGGCATTATTAGGCCTGGGGAAGCCCTGGAGAGGCCATGAAGAAAATCCTCTAGACCCAACCGGAGCAGGTTCAGAGGACCAGACTGGTCAGGTTCAGGTTTTTAGCCTCGTAAAAGTAGGTGGGTCCGACAGAGTGTAATTTTAAAAATTGGGTCCTGGTGCTAAAGTTTGGCAACCACTGCTATAGTTCATATCAAGAGCAAGAGATATGGCCACATGGGCTTACTTTTAGCTAAGATGACTGACAGCCCAATCCTGTGCAGATCTACTCTGACACAATACCCGTTGTAGACGTATCTGTTGCTTTTGATTACTGAGTCTCAGGAAAGTGTGCATAGGATTAAAGGCTGAATGAGGTATTCCAGCTCATAAGACTATATCACTGAAAGTATTCAAAGCCTTTGATTTCTTGTTGTTTTAGTTTCGTCACAAAGTAAAATTTGAGGGGATGGACTCACTGATTTCCCACTCTTCTGGAAACTCCAAGCAGTCTCGCCTTCCTTCTCCTGGCATCAGCCTCCACCGTGCTAGTACAACCATTTCTTCTTTCAGCCCTGAAGAACTGGTTCTTCCTGAAAGCCCCGCCACAGATCCATGCACTGTGGGCTACTATCTGGATCACCTGCCATCTGCAGCTAATGAACTCCTGGACCACTTTGACAGGGTCCTCAAAGTGGTAGAAGATGTATTCCACCTTGAGACCAGTCTGGAGCAGACTCAGAGAAGAATTTCCAAGAACAAGAAAGAGCAGAAAAGCCCCTCTGTGGAAAAGGTGGCGACTCTTGCCTCAAGAACCCATCTTGGGCTGCCAAGAACGTATAGCTCCTTTTCAGAGTCTGCCTTGGCCCGGCTTAGAGCTCACGATATCAGGATTTCTAGCTGCAGTGCCACTGAAGCATGCAAGCAGCTCCCAATGGATGCTGTACTTCAGCAGAAGTCAAGATATGAGGTTCGGCGGGGCAACCCAGCTTCAGGCAATCTCTGCCAAACAATTCCTCCCTGGGCAGGCCATTTGTTCAAAAGGAGACCAAAGAGTGAAGAAGGACAGGGATGCCACTGTTGTGACCCACTTGAAAAGCAGATCCCTTTAAAGAGGCGAGCTTGGCAAACAGAAGGAACAGGTGCTGTGTAGTGCAACTTTGGAATATGCTAAACGGAGCACAACACAAGGACCCATTTATTTCTCTCTTCATTTCATTGTATCGGTGAAGTTTTAGCTGGGACAGTAGTATGTAGAAGAATTGGATCTTTTCTACTTGACCTCCTATTGTCTTTTAGGGAAACTGCAAATTAGGAGCCTTCAAGAAGGATCACAGATCTGTCTCATCTATTCATCATTTGTAGCGGATGCCTCAGTTTCCACACTTAAAACATGTGGTTAATTACACTGGCATTTGTAAAGTCCTTTGTATACAATCTGAAGATAAAAACATTACGCTATGTCAAGTAATGGCATCAGAATGTTAGCACATGTATAAATTATCCACAGAGGACACATACATGTGTTATAGACTACTGCCTTGGCATTTTATACAATCTCACTGCATTTTCAGTGAGCTAATGGCTACTGCAAAACAAAAGATGCTTGAAGAAGAGGTCATGACATCACTGGTCAACCATCACTGGCAATCATCATCGGTTCACAGCTGATTCCTTGGATGACCTCAGCAGAAAAATAGTGAATCATATCTATTAGCTATATTAAACATAATGGAAGCCTATCCGTAGTTCTAGATTAGTTCCTCCAGTGCACCAACTGCAAAAACAGTATGCAAATATAGCCTGATGACTCTTCATATCTATAACACGTATGTCCAAAATTCTGTGTTTATATCAACTGACGCAAGCAGCAACATCATTTAGCCCTTGTATGTTTAACCATATCCAGTACATTAAAAATTCTGCTTAAAGATGTGATGAGAAATTCCACAACTGCTGTAGTTCCAGAATGATGCAGCAATCAACATTTATCCTAAGTCCTTGCTTACTCAACTGGTTTCACATGCAGGTAGGAGAATAACATCACTGATTATATATTTCTTTATAATTTGCTATTCACAATAATTTGATATTTTTTGTGAACAGCAAAAAGACAACTAATGAAGCATAACACGTTTTAAGCCCCGGAAGGAGCCTGTGAGTTGTTTAGAGAAGTAGGGTGGGTAGATGGAGAGATAAATGAACTGTCAAATAAATAACAAGTCAGTTTCATTAGTTTATTTTCATATCTTCTGTTGCCAGAAAAACATTGAAACTGGGCTTTCTGCAACAACGAGCTTTTGAGTTGTGACACAGAAGAAAGGAAGTTCTGTTGTTAATGTCCAATGAGCTGTACAGGAGCCTGCAAAGCTTTGTAAGAGTGGCCTATTTAGCTCCTTAGGAGTTCACCCAAACACCACTGTTTAGATAACAGTGGGTAAGAATCAGTACAATATTCCCTTGAAAATATTTGTAGGACTGCTGCTTCATTAAACCTTAAGAATGTAACTATCCTAAGGTTGGAGAGTGAGATAATCTGATGCTAATGGACCAGCCTTTTGGCAAAAGTGCTGGCCTCCAGCAGATGATGTTCTTCCAGATGGCTGGTGGTGTTGCGTGTGGACTGCCAGGGTGGGCCAGCTGTGGGGATGGGAGGAATGAGGGAGAGGGTGGGGAGGGGGTGGTTACTGGCCGCACTCATGTGCATTGGTATCCTGAGCGCCCTCTTTCCCCCTCCCTTACTCTCTTCAGTTCTGTGCCAGCACCATAGCCAGCACAGATCTGAGGAAACTAAGGGATGTTGTTGTTGTTGTTCAGTCGCTAAGTCGTGTCCGACTCTTCGCGACCCCATGGACCACAGCACGCCAGGCCTCCCTGTCCTCCACTAGCTTCTTGAGTTCGCCCAATTTCATATTCATGAAATTGAATATGAATAGAGCATGAATAGGCTCCACTAAGGGATAGTGGAGCCTTAATCCATGGAATGAAAGGGAATGAAAGTTCCTTTGTTTTGAGGAGACCTCTGGATTGTCTTCCCCTCTGTTGATGCAGAACACAATCCATTGGCATGGTTGCATCAGTGGGGGAGTGAGTGGATGACAGCAAGCCCTGATCAAGGGATTTACTAGGGAGATATTTCTAGCATACAACATCTTCATATGTTTAAAGAGGAGAACAGACAGATAAACTTTCCTGTGGCTTAGTGTCAGCGTAATTCAGTTTAATTTACTACAATCTTCCAGAATCGTTCATAATATTTTTAAGTTGAGGAGAAAATAGGGTTTATGTGGGGACAAGGATGGGCTTTATGCTCATACAGCCCATGTGCAGTGCAATACGAATACAGTACATTTGCTGTGGCAGCAGCCATTGCTCAAAGTCAACTTCAAAGCTGAAGGTACTTTTTCACTGAAAGTATGTTGTTCATTCCAGTTAGAGAGGACATCTGATTTTTAAGGATTGCATAAAGCATTTGGGGGGGGGGGGAACGGACGGACAGTAAGGCTGCTTGAATTATGATCCAGTACAGACTTCACAGCATTCTCTCATACTGCTGTAACTAATACTGTGGAATGAAGTCACAAGGGAAAAATCAGATAAAAGGCAAAATGCTGTCAGCTATCTGGCACTCCATTCTGCAGTTTTGTGATGCTGTAATTTTTTTCATTCACATGGCTGGTTTGCTCAAGCAGCCACTGTCTCTCTTGTTCATCCACAATCATTCTCAATGTCACTTCTTGGAAGACACTACTGACTCCCACCTAGAAGGTGTAGAACACAATCCAAGTTACCCATGCCGTCTGGAAAAAATACAGCTTCAACCAAAAATGGTTTTATACGAGAACAGTTAGTTACCACACCTCCTTAAAATGAAGTTTTTTGAACATGCAGATACTGGCTTCATTTTCCAGCCCAATTTTAGCCTCAAAGGTGGTGAGTCCCAGCCGTGTCATTCCTATAAAACAAGAGGTTTGAAATAAGCCATTCCTTAACTAATAATAATCCTTGACATTTGTTTAGTGCTTTCTGAGAATGCAAAGTGCTTCATATGCATCATCATGATGTCCTTAAAACTCCTCTATAATAATGGAAGTACAGTAAGTGTTATCCCCAGATTGAAGCTGGGGAGTTGACTGAGGTGGATTAGTTTACCCAAGGGCACCTTAATGAGTTTATGGCAGATTTGAATTGGGGAAGTCGCAATTTGCAGTTGTTACTACTTGACTTCACCAACTCTCAAACATCACCGGAACATAAACAGTTATATTTGTATGCCAATGAAATTCCACTGTCCTAGTATAAAAAAACGGGAAGGTTGGTACTTACCGTGAACTCCCCTTCTCCACAGCTCCAGTCAGGGTCAGCATGGCACATCTGGGTAGCTCCTCCCTCTCCAGTAGGCAGGTCAGATGAGACATCTTTGGAGATGGGAGGGGCTCCTGGATCCGCCCCCAGTCAATCCAAAGCCTCAAGACAAACTCCCAACTCCATCCGGCAGGAACATCCAGACAGACCAACGTGCAGTACGCCAATTGCTGTCACCACGACGTTCCACGATGTGGCAATAAGCAGCAGGCCAACCCTAACCTGCTCTAACTGCATAACCACACTCAGTATCCCCCAAACAAAACCACCAAAAGGCAGGGGAATCCCACTAACACTGAGAACAAATCAACAAAGGATACCTCAGGCTCCTCCAAAGGGCGGGATGCTGACCCTGACTGGAGCTGT
>JAJKFI010000048.1:3284584-3323807 GCA_029204185.1 Lerista edwardsae
AAAGGTCACTCATCGTGTCCACCCTAAGGCCGCCACTTTCCTTCAATCCTTCTCCACCAAAGGCATCTTATAGCCTTGATTTCATTTCTGAGGCATGTCTTTCCAACTTAGTGATATACATTCTTGTTGAGCTTCAATTTAGTATGGTTTTAAACAATCTCCAGTCTAGAGAGATTTCACCCTCTTTACTTTCCCTTTCAGCTTCCTTTTTGCTAAGCCCTTTTCTGAGAAGTTGAAGTCCAACATGCCTGTATTGGAAATTTTCCATTTACATGTACTTTGAACAAGATGGTACAATGGTTACTGTTCCCTATTGGCTAAACAGCACTTATGTCTCTTAAAAATGAAGTGAGGGAGGGAGGTAAAGAAGGCAGTGAGTGAAACCAGCGTTTCAAGGAAGAGAACTAAGATCTAGCTCCAGCAGCACAGTACCTTTCCTCCAGTTCAATCAGTCATCGTTTGCCATTGAGTCTGAACATGTAGACTTGAGTTTGCATTGAAAAGGAACTAACTAGAATGAGCAATGGGAGGGGAGAAGTGTGTGACCCTGAGCCTTGCTCATTTAACATTAAACCATGGTTTGCTGTTCTGCTTGAATCAGCTCTGTGGCACCTGTTGATGGTTGTACATCAGCTTTCTGGATCCAAAGTGATAAGCCAGTTATTAGGACTAATAGTGGAACAGAACAATACAATAAAAGATCTGTAGTCTAAATTCTTTTACAACAAGCTCTGTGGGGTTGGGTATGAACTTTAAATTTAAGACTTGTTCTATATACTGAATTTCTCTCTTGTGTGTGCCGTAGGTAGGTAGGTAGGTAGGTAGGAAGGAAGGAAGGAATAGAGTTACTATGCTGGAAAAGACAAAAACTTATCTAAAACATTTAGATTGATAAATAGGTGGCTACCACCTCTGATTCTAGATGAACCCCTAGAATTGCAGGTATCGCCTCTGCACTTCACCAAGTCAGCTTTGCACTCTGCTGTTTGTCTTCCTTCAGGGCACAGGTGGGAAATGACTGATGCTCCTGAGGTACTGGAAGATAATGGTTTTGAAGAAAGCATTATAGAAGGCGCTCTCTTTAACCTGACTTTGTGCTGTTTGATGCATTCTGATGTCTGCTAGGGTTTGTGCTGGGTCTTTTAAGGTAATCTGAAGAGGGACCTAGTATCCGCGCTTACAAGTTCACAGATGCTGCAGTGTTACAGGGAGCCCAGCAGGCGCAGGCTAAGTGAAGATGGGAGCACAGATGGTTTAATGGAGATTATCCCAGTTGGAAGTATGCTAGTGCAGTGAATAAAATGAAGCCTCGCAACCTCTTCCCAATTCTCTTTAGAAAGGGACAATGTCACCCCAGCCTGACACTGATTAGAATACTGACTAAGTAGAGCACTGCCTGTCTGAGGCAAGCCAAGAACATCTTTCTTTAGATTCAAAATCTTTCCAGAATAAGAAGGCATCAAAACTACCATGCATCATTCTACAGATGTGTGTATTTTTTCCTATTAGTATGGTGCTATCTGCCTACAGCACTCACATGAGAGATTCCCCTACAGACTACAATCAGCATCTTCATCATGTCTCTTTTTCTTGTTCCCCAGGGATGCCTTCCCGTACCCTGCCCAACGCTGAGAGTTATGTGGTGTTTGCCATATGTAGTACAGCTCCTGAAATAGATGCTGCTACTCCATCAGGGCAAGCTCACACAGCTTCAGTATGTCACAGCGTGTGCTCCTGTTGCCATACTGGGACTGGGAGGCACCCCAGTTGCCGGGGCTCTGGAACAGAAGGCCCAGCTTTGATAGCAGAGGAAGCGGCTCCCTAGTGGTGCACGGCTCGGCATTCTGGCGCTGAGGCAAAGGAGTCACAGACACAAAGCATTGCCAAGATAAGAATGTTTTGAAGTTCTCCATAGTCAGATCCAAGCCAAGATCAAATACTGTAATATCAGTCAGTTAGCAGGATGCAGCAGACAGATCTTGTACATAACACAGAAAATGGTAACACAATCAGACAGCATTTCCCCCTCCTTCCATATAACCTACACTGATATGGGGCGATGCCCTTCCTTATGTACCTCTTGCGTTCCACACTACCAATCAGAGCCCTGACTGGGGTCGCCATAGAGAACGTGCTGTCTGGCACGTCCTCACCTCTCCACAGCTGCTCTCATCACTGCGCTGAGGCCAGCACACAGGTGTAACTCATGGCTGGCCCCATGCCACGGCTGTTGTTCCCGGAGCCAAAAGTGTATCTCAGGTCTGGACTCTTTTACCAGGCCTGACACAGTGTGGAACAAGCATTTTGTGGGAGCGATCTCATTCCCAGACCAAAGGTGCGGCAAAGAACACGTTCCAGAAACAGAATTACCATTTCAAGGAACAGTAAGGTGGGGACCTTACTGTTCCTTGAAATCCTAATTCTGTTTCTGGAACGTGTTCTTTGCAGGACCTTTGGTAACTTCTGTGAACTGCCTTTTCTGTCTCAACAGTTTATCCAGCTGTAATTGTGCAATGAGATCAAGTTGTAGGACTACCAGTGTTAGTGTTTGTAGTTTTGCCTGTCACTAAGGAGCAGGCATAATGTAACACAACTTTTTATGGATGCATGGCCTTCTATCACGACTGGCATATTTAGTTTTCAGTACAGAAAAGCTCTAACTGCAGTTAAATTATGCAAATTGCATTATTTACATATGGGGTACTAGAGTGAACTTGGAGCTTGAGTAAACTTGTTCTATCTTCTGGTGTGGCCTAGCCCACTCCAGTAGCATCCCTATGCAGTGGATGTGCGCAGAGATAGTTTTGCAAATCTTGTTCCAGTATGTGAAGATAGATTAGAATTAGATTAGAAGGCAATTGAAGTTTTGTCTCATCACTCTCCTTTCTTTCCTTTTACTGTCCTCTTATGCCCACTTTCATCCAGGCTTCCATAGAAACCAAGGTGTTGTACATAGTTCCTCCCCTCCTTTTTGTCCTCCCAGCTTCATGGCTTTGCGGGAATTTGAAACTGGATCCTCCAGGTCTAATTCCAAGTCACAAACCAGTAGCCCAGTGGTTCCCAAACTGTGGGTCTGTGGCCCACCAGTGGGTCATGACCCAATTTTTGGTGCATCACAAAAGAGTCTAATCTGCCTTATTAGTGTGAATCAAACGTTAAACAACTTGCTACTTGGGGGGAGCTCAAGCATTATAGCCATAGATGCTTGAGTGCCTGGTAAAGTGAAACTTCTTTGAGGTGGGTCACGATACCTTTTGGCTTGGGAACCACTGGACCGCACCATCCTGGCTCCTTGCCCGGATCAGCTCCCATCAGAAACTCGGCGCTAATTGTGAGGAGCTGGAAGTGTTTCTTACTTCAGTGTCTGCATATGTTCTGACAACTGGTGACTTCCAGTTCCTCCTAGAATTTCAGCACTTATACACCCCACCAAAGCTCCTGTCTGCAATTTAGGATCTATGGTGCTGCAACAGCTGGTGCAAGGCCAGGGAATAATCTTCCATCTTGTGTGCCTGTCAGCCATCTTCTGTGCGTCTCCCAGCTTCTGGGAACTGTCTTCTTTCCCACTGAGCTGATCCCATGAAAAGCATGAGAGATTGGGCTGAAAACAAAGACCTCAGCAGCTACACCTGCCCAATATTATAAGAATGAGGTGATGTTCCAAATCCCCAGGCTGTTTGTTCTTCATGTGTATCAACTTAGCTGTATCTGCTAGATAAAGGCGGAATGGCGGGAATATCTCTTGCTTATGAATATCTCCCATGTTCCCAAATGATGGGAATATCTCTTATTTGTATCAGCTCAGTCAATTATCGTTTATACCAGTTTTGATAAGATCTTTTAATGAGAACCCATGCAATAGTTGTACATAAATCATTTTGCTTTCTATTAGTCTATTTCTTGTCAATTAGCACAGATTTCCTGATAAATCAGTGATAAGTAAGCAGTTAGCCTGTATAATATTGCAATTAATTTAGTTTGCCCCCCAGACACGGCTTTCAACACCAGCATGCTGCTGTCGCAGAAGTATCACCCCCAAGGTCCATCTGATAACACTTCGTAAGTTTTGCTTTCCTGTATGTGCTTAGTTTTAGACCTAAAGGAAATAAAGTGCCTTTTTGCATCCTGTCCCTGGGACTGAACGTATTTCTTCCTCTGAGTCCAAAAAAACCTACTAGCCCTGGCCAGAAGGCCCCGGGCAGAACAACTTATGTAGCATGAAGAAATCCTGTGTTCAGACTTCAAATGGATACACCTTTCCCTTCAACTTTAGCTGATGTTGCCCGTGGAACTTAGAAATGGTAACATTTCTTTTAGGTTGCAGTGGAGGCTTCCCTAGTCATTAGTGTCCAATTTTAGATATTTCATAAGTCTGGTGTCTCATCTTGTTATTGCTTTCCTTGGGGAAACTCCTTTTTCTTTACATAGTTAAAAGCCTTTGAAAGCAGTCCGCCTTCCTTACCTGCTTATGCTAATTGGCATAGCTATTATCACTATTTAACCCAAATGGCCCTTGTGCAGAGGGCAAGACTGGTTGAATGTGGCTTTTCCAGAGAGACTTTTTTATAGAAGCGATTCCATCTGGCTCTGAGTAATGCATTCTTGCCAAAGCGGCTTTGATCTGAAGAAGGCAAAGACTGCCTTGAATGAAAAGAATCCTTCTCTCTTGATATAGTAGAGTTGGGGAACATGCAGGAAATGATGTCTGGAAGCCTGTATCAATTTTGGCTTCCCTGGAATGTTTTCAGATATGCAAACATTGCAAGTGAACTATGGCGCTCTGTTACGTTTTTTAAAATATATGGATAAACATGCTGAAGATGCTGTAACTGGCTAAGGCTTTCCAAAGAGAATTTACTGCCCAGTCGTACAAATACTCTTCAAATACTATTGAAAAAAACAAAACTGACTTATGACGCAAATGAGATCTTATGTCCTTACTCACTGCTACAGCCTAAAGCCATGTTTGCTAAATGGTGGTTCCTTAAGCCAACCATAGGACTCCTATGTATGAGTCTGTTTACCTCCTTTACACAGCATTAAGCAATTCCCTGCCTGAAACCTTGGTTTTCAGTCATATAAATGTCATTCAAATGTTACCAGAAAGGCTTAGTTGACCTGTAGTGGAAATTTTACCTGAGCTGTGTCTACAGCAGGGGCTGAAGACCTTTTTATTTCAAAAAGCTTTTAACTGTTGACAGGCTATATCTTGATTAATCTTATGATCCACGGGGCTTGTTGTTTTTTAAATTTTTAAATGATTGGTGTCCTTTAATTTAAAAACATTTTTTAAAGTGAAGTGAGGCTACATAAATCATTGGAAGAAGGAAAGAACAACACCCACTATATTATGGCCAGTTTCATTTTCATTCCCATAACCTTTATTGGCATACATATTATGGCCAGTTGAAAGTGCTTCAAGTGGAAGAAATGCTTATTTCGGACCCAGTTCAATAGTTTAGCATGCTTAAGCTTCTTGAAATAATGGTCTCTAATGTGCTTAACTCTGTGCTGCATTTTTTTCCTTAATGCCTGCAGTAGCACAAAATTCCTATTGAAAACAATTGTTGGCCATTTCTGCAGAAAATAGCATGCTGAGCTAAATGACTGAAGAAATGTAACCACATACCTTAGTACATGTACGATAGGGCAGACATGGGCGACAGGCTCAATGTCATGAGCCATTTTAGAAGTCTGTAAGAAGCTGAAGGACCATAACCCAATTCAAAATTTTCTTCAAACCAGCTCATTTTGAGAGTGATCTCTTGAGTTACCATTAAGTTCAGTGATGTCAACTTTGAGAAATTGTTGGATCACGCTGTGCGAATCGGAGGCTGCAATAAATGCTGGGCTCTCTGTCCATTTAATTGTATAATAAATGGTGTCTGGTTACGGTAGAGTAATGTGGTGTTCTGCTTTCTGGTGCAAAGCTTAGCACTCAGACCTCATTTATACAACATAAATCCCATTCCCTTCCTTTCAAGGTGATTATTCTTTCCTTAACTTACTAAACACATTCTGTCTGTCGCCTGCTCATCGGACACGTCGGACACATAATTCTACTATTTTATAGCCTTTTTGTTTTAACCTATCATCTCCCACTTGAAACCAAAGTTGTAGACAAATAAATGGCCTGTTTGGAGGCTTTGCTGACATGGACAAAATAGTGGCAGATTCCCCCTGTCCTGCCTCGTGCTTTGCAAACCAAGTGTCCAGAGTCCTTTAGAATCTGCTTCTGAGGTTGAATTTTGCTTGTTTCCTGCTTGATGACTGCGCTGAGTTGGGTTAACAGAAGGATCTGTTGGAAGTTAGTGCACCTTGGTGCTGTGACTCTAGGGTGGAGACTGATCCTTGAGTATCCGATGAAGGGAGACTTCAAGAAGAAAGACGCTTCCGGCTTTGAAGGATTAGCTTGTCTCTTTTTACAGAGAGATTGATAACACAAGGGATTCGAAAGTGGTGTCTGCACAGAGCTGTCTCCGCACTTCATGATGAGATACATTTTTTTCTTCTTAATTGAAGCCAGGATTATACTGTCACTCATTCGGACTTTGAGCTTTTTTGGAATGCTCTTAAGAAAGGGTTTTTACAATGTTTTCCCCTTTCCCAATACTATCAGTGAAGCCTATGTGGAAGGCAAAGATAATGTATACCTATGCCATGGTTTGATTACTTTGTCACAGGGATCAGTAGCACACAGACTAATCACTGAACTGTGCTAAGTCACAATGTGGCAGCCTTTCCATGACTTGAGAGATTTAGGGTGCAATCCTAACTAACTTTCCAGCACTGACATAACTGTGCCAATGGGGCATTCTGCAGTAGAGTAGTAATCATGGAGGTCTCCTCAAAGTAAGGGAGTATTTGTTCCCTTACTGCGAAGCTGCATTGCCCTTACCCTAGTGCTGGAAAGTTGGTTAGGACTGCACCCTTATTGGTCTAAAAAATTTTCTTCAGAGTACAGGCATGCCCTAGTATCTACTGGGGTTCCATTCCGGACCATGGATACCTGAAACCACGGATATTTGGGGCACCTTTATAAACATCAATGGTTTTGCTGCAACAGGGTTAAAGATTTTTAATGTTCCCCTATATTTTCAAAAGACATCCCAGTATCCATGGATAATTGAAACCAAATCAGTGGATACTGGGGCATGCCTGTATCTGTTCAGATTTATCGAAACAGGTTATTGGGGTTACAGCAATGGGTCTTCTGTGACAAGTGCTTCAGAGTAGAATAGTTTTTTAAGTTACGTTTGTGCATATTTTGGTGCCAAGTTTCTAGTCCTTAAGATGGCAGTGAAAATTGGGTAATGTTTCCTGCCATTTTAGCCTAACAGGGTGTGTGTGCACACTCCATTTGAGTGACTGGAGGCAAGGGAGAAAGGGCCAATGTTGCATTAATAGTTGTGAGTAAAAGGAAAATTTTGACAGGTACAGGCTGTCTGCAAGGAAACAGTCAGGCATCCCTCAATCTTTCCTGGGCCCATGTCTGCTGATAATCCTCTCCTTGAGCAGCATTTTTCCATTTGCATTTTTAATTGCTGTCTGTATTGGAGAACCTGTATCAGGATCTCTGCTTGGAGATCCTCTTGGATGAACAGTTCTCTTGAATCAGGAAATGGCAGCAGTCGCCTGGAGGGCTTTTATCCAACTTCCAAAGGAAAGAACTGGAGTGTTGCAAAATGCTGTAACGTTTTGCAGTCCCATAATAAGAGGCTATCTCCACCACTTTGCAGAAGTTCAGACAAAATCTTCATTCAGCTGTTGATTGCTAGAAATAGTTTAAGAGACATACGACCTAGAATTGAAGAGGTTCCATATGGTGAATTGGTTAGTGTGTTGGACTTGGACCAGGAAGACTTGGGTTCAAATCCTTGCTCAGCTATGAAGCTTATTTACCTTGGGCAAGTCGCTCTTTCTCAGCCTGATGTCATAACAGCCCTGTGAGTTAGGATAAGAGAAGCTGTGTAGACCATCCTGAGTTTCTTGGAAGAAGATCATGGTATAAATCTGGAGTGTCATCAAATGCAATCTTATTTTTTGTGCTGCTCAACATCAGAAATAATGGTCATTGAAACAGTTCGTGCTAGTTTGACCAGTGCACAGGAAACTTCTTCAGTTCATATATGTTGGAACCACTGTTTCATTCAGCCTTTCATCAGCTCTACAACTATTTACAGTTGGTGACTGTGGGTATGGGTGTTGGTGGTAAAAATATTGGTGGCTGTGGTCTGTCATCTGTATCTCCCAAGTAGAACCAGTGTTTCTAATATCAGATTCAGATCAATGGTGGTGCCATCCTCTTTACACACCTGATCCAAGACTGGTCTTTGTGGAGTGTGTTCTCCCCCTTCCTTGTGCACAAAACATGCTTGACACAAACTGCTCTGTCCAACATCGTAGTTTTCTTTTCTGTCTACTGGCTTTCCAGCCTCTAGGGAGTCGGTGAGAAGAGCATGTGGCCACTAGATGCAGCTTTTTTCAAGCTGATAGTCAAATAGCTCTCAGCCTAGAAGGAACAGCTGCAGTTGTCTTCCCATTGGTTCCCCTGGCTGGGGAATGACCAGGAAAAGAGAGCAGCAGGCCCAGCACTGGTTGGGCTGAGACAGTGGCTGATGGGAGTAGTGGCCTAATGTGGGGTTTATGCAGAACATCCTGCTTAATCCATCATCTGAGGTGATTGTTTCAGCCTGTGTAATAGGTGAGCTGATCCTGGACCCTACTAATCAGATTTCCACCAGGGACAGAGATATGAATTCCATTCTGACATACCTTCCAGAGTATGATTTTGGCATCAACAGGGACAAAAGGCTTGTTCTGTATCAACAGTTAGAATATCAGGAAGCAAGCCTCAACACCCGGCACTATAAAATGTTCTCATCTTGAGAGAGATAACAAAAGACCTACTGCTTGGTCAGCACAATACACTCTCAGGTTACTGCATTTATTTAATGTCCTTTAGCACAGCCTGGAGATGTTGATGTCCTGTCAAGATACCCTGGATTACATTTAACACCAGTCCTCTTCAAAGATTTTGCCTTCTCTTCCAAGATCAAGCCACCTAAACTGGATTTCCTGGGCCTTCTATCCTGTCCCATTCAGCAAAGAGTAACAATTGTGGATTACTCCCCCTTAGTCTGGTAGTGGGATTTCATTCTGGGAGTTATCAGATGACTTCATCTCCACAGATGCTAGTCTTGGAAGGAGGAGTTCATCAAATGGAATGACTTTCTACCTTTAACCAACTGGAAATGGGTGCCTTCTTGGGACATTGTGAGGTTTGCATTTGACCTCAAACTGACAGAATAGACTCAGGCTATATAAGTTTGTTGTTGTTTTTCAATTTCACTTGCTTTTCCTTTCTCTGTTTTGATGCAATTAGAAGATTGGAAGTCAAGGCGTCTCTAAAGTGATTAAGATTTCACCATACTTTGGCAATGAAGAATTAAACAGCAGTCACCTCAGGAAAATTGACAGTCTACATTTTTCTTCCTCCTTGCTCATGGAAAAAATAAGTTGGAGGTTCCCAAACTGAGGCATTGTGATGCCCAGCCTGAGAAGCCCTGCCTCTGGCCCCTTAAGAAACAGGAGAAGGGGGCGATATGATTCCCATGATAGCACTGCTGCTGGGGCTGATCCAGGGCAGCACCAGTCTCCTGGGGGTTGGGGAGCCCCACGGAGCCCTCCACAGGACTCCCCAAGCCTCTGTAGAAGTAAACAAAGTGATTGGAAACTACTATACTTCCAATAGCCAGAAGTGGTTTCCAGTTGCTTTGTTTACTTCTGTAGAGGCTTGGGGAGCCCTGCAGAAGGCTCTGCAATGCTACCCATACTCCCAAGAGACCAGCACTGTACATACAGTAATTATTGTTAAAGGCTTGATAAAACCAAAGATTGGAGTCAAAGATTCAACTGAAGATTGAAGATTTTCTACTACAGCAAAGATTCCAAACAGCAACAATTTTTATATTTATATCACAGTATTGCAGTAGGTTGAACAGCCATAAACTTGAGTGAGCAAAGCTGCCTGTTATTCCTCACCTTCATCCCTCCCTAAACAAGATAGCAAGATATGAGCAGAATTGTTAGACTTCCATGTATGCGGGAAGACTCAAATCTTTTCATGTTTAAACTTCAATGTAATAGAATCAGTCACCGTATTGCATATTTATCCATATTCAGCATGTATGATTAGGCATGAAATAGGATGCAAATTATGTGAAAATTAATTACAAAAATGTGCATTTTGACAACAACCTTCCTTCTACCATGGCTCTCCATACTGATCAATCTCTTCACTTGATTTATGGTTTGATTACGTATTGTGTACAATGTAATAATGGCATTCTTGATTTCTGATTATTTACCACACAAGATGTACTTCTCAGAATCTTCCATCTGAGCTTTTCAGTAAAGGAGAACTTTATTTTCTTCTTGCCTTCCTGTTTCTAAAAAAAAATTAGATCCCTTGTAAAGATTCTATTTCAGAAATACATTTATTTAACCAATGACAAAACAAGTCACAAGTCACAGAGAAAGTAACGAATAACACGATTAGCATCCATATGTATTGGACTATTAACAAAAACTTAAATACATAAAATTACCTATAGATTAATGCAAACATAGAATAGTATAGGTGGGCCTTTTTTATCCATGAGGGTTCCATTCCTGGAACCTTCGTGGATTAAAAAAAAACACATGCTGGTAATTAAACCTACGGATTTTGCCCCTTCCCATCCTCTAAACCTGACTGGGTCCGGAGGAGTTTCCATTGAGGCCATCTGCACTTGGCCTCTGTGGGCCGCAGAATGGCCACTTAACCAAAACCAGAAGTTATGTTTTTAATGCCTTAGAAGAGCCTCCAGAGGTGACCAGAGCACAGCTCCAGTTGCCCTTGGAGGCTTCAAGTTGAGCCAAATTTGGCTTAACACAAGTCTAAAGGATATAAAATCCGCATATACTTAGGCTTAACCTGTATATCATTGTCATAAAAACCTAATGTCTGCTCTAGTCTTCATAGTACATAATACAAAACTTTTAAGACATTCAGAGTGCAATCCTATACCTGCGTTGCGCCGGCGCTACACTCTTGAGCTGGTCCAGCACTATCGCAAATGTGCTGTCAAGTGCATCAGCATCGGCAGTATGGCGCTGGACCAGTGCAAGCAGCAGTGCCAATGCTTGGGTGCCGCCATGACCATCAGCAGCGCAGGCCTTGCGCCACTGGCATTTGGTCAGTGCAGGGCCTCCACAAGTGTGTGCTGGTAGCATAACTGGGCGGTGCAATGAGCGGTGACACAGGACGGCTGTAGTGCTAAAGCCCGTCCCGGGCCAGGGAAGCCCCGATTCGGGCCACTCCTGTGCACATTGACCTGTGCCTGCAAAACAGCAGGTGCAGATTCGAGCAGACCCACAGGGATGACTGGGGCTTATGCAGGTGCAAGGGGAAAACCTCCCCTTGTCCTGCATGTTGCTGCTGCTGCTGCCTCCTAATGGGCTTTAGGATACAGCCCTGCTACATTGGCCTTACTATGTCGGCCTTACTTAGGATTGGGCTGTCAAAAACATCTCTCCATTTGCTGATCATTCCTCTAACCTCCTATTAACAGTTGGTTGTTATTACTTTTTATTTGTCAAATCCATAAATCATTTTTCTTTCTCCTGCAAGAAAACAAGTGACTTCCAATTGTTTACCAATGTATTTACTGACTTCTCCCGAGTTAGAATTGTAAAGCTATCCATTTCTGCTAGTTCCAAAACCTGTATCCACCAGTCTTCAACCAATGGTATTTTTGTGGATTTCCAGTGTTGCGTATAGAGTATTCTTGCTTCTGTTGTCATATATAAAAATATCATCTCAAAGTTCTTTCCCACACAATCATCTAACATGCCCAACAAAAATGCTTCTGGTTTCATTTGTATATTTACTTCTAAAATTAACTGCATCTGTGTATGGATCTGTTACCTGCATACTGTTGATCTGTATCCAGTATACAGATCTAGCTTGAGTCAGGTACATCATCTTATAAAAATTCTTTTATATCCAATGTAAATTTCATTCCTTTAGAGGAAAGAGATCCTTTCTTGCATCTCAAAGGGTCATCTGAATGGGGTTACCAGTTCAGTTAGCCTTTTGTTTCACTATTAAATTTCTCTCTGCTGTGGGCATGGTTCTTACTGTTCCAGTCCCCCAGCCGACAGTTTTCTTAGTTCACCTAGTCACATTCTTTTGCCTAATTAAAATGTAGATTTGTACTTTGTTGAAATATGACTTTATTCATCTGCTTTGAAAAAGAACTGTTGTCTGTAGTAGTGTAACATCTTTTGAAGTAATAGCAATGATACCTTGGTAAAACTATACAAGGATGCTCTGGTATCCGCTAGGGATCCATTCAGGACACGACCACCACCATGAATATTGGGGAACGACTTTTTAAAGATAGGAGAATATCAGTGGTTTTGCTGCAACAAGGTAAAAAAAGTTTTGTTTAATGTTCCCTTATCTTGTTAGTAGGTGTCCCAGTAACCATGGTATCCATGGACAACTGAAACCATGGATACCGAATCAGTGGATACCAGGGAATGCCTATAATAGGAATATAGCCCTTCAAAATTTTTGGATTTCTAGTAACTGCTAGTTATTCTTTGTCCTTGAAGCAAGACGGCTGAACTTGGCACCTAGGTTTGAAATATTAAATGGTAACAGGTGTAGAAAGTGAAATGCTGTCAATGGCTGGACTGAGGCTACTGCCTTCTACAGAAAAATTATGTGTGTAGGAGGCATTAAAAGACCTTAGCATTTCTAGGATCTGCCAAATAGAGTAAGTGGCCTATTGCTTATTCTTATACTATCCTGCAGGCAGAGTATAATGTGACAAACTGTCTTCTCCCTTCTCTTGCCTTTCATACCATCACAAACTTCTAATTTTTTTCTGCCTGGAAACATAATTTTCAGTGAAAGTCACAAAGGTATTGCATCCTCTTGCCATACTGCTTTGGTCTAACCTCCACTCAAAACATGGAAAGAGAGTGGCTTCTCTTTAAGGCAGAGCTCCTAGTTAATTATTTCAACCGTCTTGAATCAGCCTTGAGGGGGCAGGAGCAATGAACAGAGATTAGAGGTCTCTCTTATGTGTGAGTTACTGCCTTCCTTGATCTTGGTTTAAAAATACTCTTCTTGCTAACATCACAAAACGTAATAAATGGACACATCTCTTAGCTGAAAAACAGGCATCATTTCTTGTCTAGTACATTTTGCCATGAATCTGTCTCCTGAATCAATTGTGCTCTGTTCTAAATCACCAGGGATAAAATAATGTGTTCCAATTTGAAGATTTGCCTATGTTCTACCTCAGGTTAATTTGCTAAAGCTTAGTAGCAGGCTGATAGGTGCTTTATATATTTTTGAAATGAGTAGCTTGGAAAATACCTTGCTTCAAACTGTTGAAGTGCCTACTACTACAACAACAAATATTTATATACTACTTTTCATGCTCAAAGTGGTTTATATCGCATGCATAAATGAATAAAATAACCAGGATTCTATGAAGTACATTGTAGTTTTTGCAATAAATGTTTGATACTTAACATTATTGAGCTAGTGCTGGGAAGATTATTTTATTGAGAAAAAAGGTTGTCCTTTAAATTCTAGATGTATCAGAATGAAGGCACTGGGAGAGACGGAAGAGGGAGATCCTTGTGGTTCATGTTCGAGAAACAAATTAGTTTTCGGATAGTAGCTAGGTATTGATCATGCTGACCATGCTTGGCAGCATCATGTATTCACAAACCGCACACTGGCCCATGTAGACCTTTTCAGAACCAGGACCCAGTTTTGCCTGCAACCAGCAACATCAGCCCCTCTCTGAAAACTCTTAATTTTCAGTCCTAAACAGCTATGTTCCTGATTTTCTCTATAAAGTGAATAGATCTATGCAAGCATGCAAAGGGATTATATAATTTCAGTAGCCGTACAGAAGGGGGAGTGTTTAGGTAGTTGCCACTTTTTCCAGTCGTCTAAGGTAAAAAAAAAAAAACACTTTTCCTGCTAGAAAACTGAGATTTGTTCCAGGGTTTCCAGCATGGAAAGATTCTTGGTTTGCCTGCGTGCATCCATCACTGCTTTCTCTCCCTCTTCAAAAACCTGCCTTGCAGGAAGTGGCAATGTACCCATATCCTTCCTCCTAAGAAAAATTCTTACAGGGGCAAAGTGAGAAGTTTTCCCTCAATGGTGATGATTACTTGCTTACTGGATGGTGGGAATGCTGTGGATATGATTTATCTTGACTTCAATAAAGCATTTGACAAGGTTCCACACAACATCTTAATCAGGAAGTTGGAAAAATATGGGCTGAATGAAATCATTGTTAGGTGGATTCGCAACTGGTTGGATAACGGTACACAAAGAGTGATTGTCAATAGCTTTGCATCAGCCTAGAAGACAGTTTCAAGTGGAGTGCCCCAGGGCTCTCTGTCTTGGGCCTGGTTCTCTTTAACATCATCATCATCAATGACTTGGATGAAGGGATACAAGGGGATCTCATCAAATTTGCAGATGACACAAAACTGGAAGGCGTAGCAAGCACAATAGAAGACAGTAAAAGCCTTCAGGAAGACTGTGACAAAATGGAATACTAGGCTGAAAAAAAATTAGATGAAGTTCAACAGGAAAAAATGCAAGGTTCTACACTTAGACAAAAATAACCAAAGACGCAGGTACAGAATGGGAGAAACCTGGCTTGGCAGCACAACATGTGAGCAGGATCTTGGAGATGCAGTGGCTCACAAGATGAACATGCGTCAGCAGTGTGATACCGCTGCAAAGAAGGTTAATGCGATTTTAGCCTGCAATAATAGGACCATAGCTTCCAAGTCACAAGAAATTGTGCTTTACTCCGCATTGGTGCAACCTCACTTGGAATACTATTCTGGGCACCTCATTTCAAGAAAGATGCAGCTAAACTACAGCAGGTTCAGAGAAGAGCAACGAAGATGATCAGGGGGCTGGAAAGCAAGCCCTGTTTGAGGGAAATTGCTATGTTTAGCTTGGAGAAGAGAAGACTGAGGGGGGATATGATAGCACTCTTCAAATATCTGAAGGGCTGTCATAAGGAAGAAGGGACAAATTTGTTCTCATCTGCCTTTGACAATAGAACTAGGTCCAATGTGTACAAACTGCAAGAGAGGAGATTCCGACTGGACAGCAGGAAGAATTTCTTGACGATACGCACTGTTCGACAGTGGAATAGATTGCCAAGGGAGGTGGTAGATTTTCCTTCACTGGAGACCTTCAAGCAGAGGCTTGACAGGTACCTGCTGGAGATGCGCTAGGAGGATTTCCTGCTACAGGCTGGGGGTTGGACTAGATGACCTTGTAGGTCCCTTCCAACTCTGATTCTATTCTAGTTAATTGGGTTACACTCAAAACTACTAAAAGTACGTATGTGAGGCTCATCCTTCTATGAATCTAATTGCCTTTTTCCCATCTCTTAAAGCACTGAAAAAACCGCGGTGATGTTACTGGCTAAACTCATGGTGAAAAGTAGGCTAGATCAATGGTAGTTGTAGTCAGATTAGCTGTGTTCGTTGTCACACTCTTGTAATCTGCCTTTGAGAAGAAGAGATAAATAGCACCCAATCTAGAATGTGTGTCACGAACATGCCAGAAAGCACGTCTGTGACACCTTACTGCTTGCGCTGTGGTGGTGCTCAGTGAGCACCTGGCCCCAATTCAAGGGGACAGACAGATGGTGCTCAGGAGTGCCAGAACTTCCCCTTCTCCTGAGAAGCCTCCAGTGCCTGCCTGGTACTGCTGCTCCTGTGGGAGCTGAACAGTTGAGGATTAGGCTGCCTGTGACATATTGCTTTCTCGTTATTTTATTGTTGTTCAGTCGCTAAGTCGTGGGCGACTCTTCGCGACCCCTTGGACCACAGCACGCCAGGCCTCCCTGTCCTCCACTAGCTTCTGGAGTTCGCCCAATTTCATGTTCATCGCTTCGGTGACACCATCTAACCATCTCATCCTCTGCCGCCCCCTTCTCCTTTTGCCTTCAATCTTTCCCAGCATGAGGGTCTTTTCTAAAGAGTCCTCTCTTCTCATCAGGTGGCCAAAGGATTTGAGCTTCAGCTTCAGGATTTGTCCTTCCAGGGAGCAATCAGGCTTGACTTCCTGGAGGATTGACCGATTGGGTCTCCTTGCAGTCCAGGGGACTCTCAAGAGTCTTTTCCAACACCATAATTCAAAAGCATCTATTCTTCGGCGCTCTGCCTTTCTTATGGTCCAGCTCTCACAGCCATACATGGCTACTGGGAAAACCATAGCTTTGACCATGCGAACCTTTGTTGGCAGGGTGATGTCTCAGCTTTTTATTAAGTTGTCTAGGTTCATCATAGCTTTCCTCCCAAGACGTAAACGTCTTTTAATTTCATTGCTGCAGTCAGCATCTGCAGTGATCTTGGAGCCCAGGAAAATAAAGTCTGTCACTGCTTCCATTTCTTCCCCTTCTATTTGCCAGGAAGTGATGGGATTGGTTGCCATGATCTTAGCTTTTTTAATGTTGAGCTTCAAGACAATGTTTGCACTTTTTTCTTTCACCCTCATCAGAAGGTTCTTTAGGTCTTCCTCACTTTCTGCAATTAGAGTGGTATCATCTACATGTCTGAGGTTGTTGATATTTCTCCCAGCAATCTTGGTTCCAGCTTGTGAATCATCCAGCCCAGCCTTTCTCATGATGTACTTCACATAGAAGTTAAATAAGCAGGGTGACAGTATACAACCTTGTTGTACTCCTTTCTCAATTTTAAACCAATCTGTTGTTCCATGTCCAGTTCTAACTGCTACTTCCTGACCCGCATACAGGTTTCTCAGAAGTCAGATAAGGTGGTCTGGTACTCTTCAAGAACTTGCCACAGTTTGTTGTGATCCATACAATTGAAGGCTTTAGTGTAGTCAATGAAGCAGAAGTAGTTGTTTTTCTGGAACTCCCTTGCTTTCTCCATGATCCAGCAAATGTTGGCAATTTGATCACTAGTTCCTCTGCCTTTTTGGAAACCAGCTTGTACTTCTGGTAGTTCTCGATTCACATACTTCTGAAGCCTAGCTTGTAGGATTTTGAGCATCACGTTGCTAGCATGTGAAGTGAGTGCAATGGTGCAGTAGTTCGAACAATCTTTGGCATGGCCTTTCTTTGGGATTGGAATGTAAATTTATCTTTTCCAGTCTTGTGGCCACTGCTGGGTTTTCCAAATTTGCTGGCATATGGAGTGCAGCACTTTGACAGCATCATAGTTACTTTATAGCAGTCTGTAAAATTCTGCTCTTAAAACAGTTCTATACCGATTTGGGGGGGTGGGCAGGAACTAGTTAGAATTATCTTTATTGCAAGACTTAATTTACCACTTTCCCCCCAGGAAATTGCTTTTGATTAGGCTTGAGAATTGGCAATCCTAAAATAACATGGAGTGTGTAGTGGCACAACTTTATTTTGAGACTTAAATGCTTTGTTGCGTCATTGTAGACAGTCTTCCATTGTGCCTGTTAGGAGGGAGTTGGCTGTGTGTGGGCCCCTTCTTGGCTTTGTTTTTCTACAGTAATGTTCAGTCTGTCTCTTCTTTCAGATGAGGTCCCTCTGAAGTTATTGATGGGTGTTGGACACTCAGGCGCTCTCTCTCTCTTTCTCTCTGTCTGTCTGTTGCCCAAATAATCATGCACTTCATTCCTTCAGACCTTCAGCTCCAATTTGAGACTCTTATTGGGAACAAAAGATATGTTTTCTTAATAAAGGTGATGGAGAAAAAAATCTATAATTCAGGCACAATGATTTGTGTCTATTTCCCTCTGGTAATGAGCAGAGTGGTAGAACCTTGAAGGAGAGGGAGTGTTTGGAGATGTACTCTGAAGCTGATCAATGAGATATGGCAGTGAAGATTGCTTGAGAATTTATAACCATACAAAAGTGATATCAAGAGACTATCTGAAAAGGGTTTGCTTTAAAATCCACCCAATGTTTTCCCTATAGCAACTGATGCAGCAATCGAGCAGCTGTCTTCTCTCTAGAGTTTGGGGACACATTTATGTGAGCAGACTGTTTGCTGTTCAGGCTTTTGCCCCCTTAAGCAACAATTGGAGACATTTACAGATTTCAAATCCTGCTGTCACCTTGTCCGCTAGGGATTCTCTGTCCTTCCTTGAGCAGGACCAAGGTACTGTTTTTGCTAGTTGGATCTGGTGTGTTCTAATTTGCAGAGAACACCTGTTCCTTAATTATCCACATCCCTCGTCTGTCTCTTTGTTTTATCTCTTTCTGATCTATGAGCTAATCATCTTTTTTTGAAGGGGATTGTATTAACAGTCTGACTGCGTGTTTGAAAAGGTAAGGAACTGAATTATAATTTCCAGACTTCTACTTTTTGGTAGTGATTCAGACTTCCTGTCTCCTCATTACGTCCATGTGTTTCATGCGCATCCACAGTGATGCAGGTATCTATTGCAGACTGTATTGCGAGGCATGCCAAATAACCACCTGTGAATTAGAACTTGATAGTGATTTGATTATGATTAGTGATTAGATCCTGTTGGTGTAAAAGGGAAAACATTCTTTAATCTTAAATCTTGTCTTCGTGTCCCTCCCCATCCAGATGGGCATATTGTGACTGCTGTTGATTCTGGCTTGCTTCAGATTAAGGCTTAAGTGGGAGGGGGCATGCAAACTGGCTCTGCTGCCACCCATGGGGACCATCATGTTACTCCTCATAGGCACTAGCAATAGCGATGCAGAAAGACTTGCTTACAGCAATGGTGGACACACTTTAGGCTTGCAGAATATACACTGTGCTTTACTAGAACCCAGAAGTTCATCAGTTGGATCTGGTGCAAAACAGTGGCTTGTAATGGATGTCTGTTAACTCGGCCTGTTCCCAAATGCTGGCTCAGGGAACCATCAAGCCATACAGTGGGGTGACTAAGTCTACCATCCTTTTCATACAAAAAATCCATTATTGGGTTTGATAATGGATTGGGTCTGATAATGTTTGAACAAACACCTGATTTGTTTTGCTGCCCAGTGGGGCAGGATAGGTTTGTTTCTTTTGTTAAATAATTGGGAGATGGGAACCATTTCCAGCCAGTCAGATGGCACACAAGCACTTTTCAGTGAGTGATGCTCACAAGGGGTGTGGAAAATGTCGTAAGTCCCACCCTGGGCAGGTAGCCAGTACTGTAGATTCTTCTAAAAAGCAGGCAAAATGACATTCGGAAGCCAAGTGTGTGGAAAAACCTTACATAAATGCTTTCCACTTAAGTGGTCCATGCATCTGTGACAATGTCTTTGGTCTTGGTGGGCATTCCTGTTGGTGACAAGGCCATGGAACAATTTCACTTCCCTATCAGATTGTTGTCTGTACAATCTTTGTGGGGAGAGTGTTGAAACTTTGCAACATGCAGCCTCCAATTTACTCTAGAGTCTGCAGGCTGATGACCGTCACCTGGCAGTGCAAGGGCCAAGAGAAATGTTTTCAGCAGCAACATCCAGGCCATCTATGGAGATTGGTCTTGCATGTCCCCCTCCTTGACACTGACTCAAGCTTTGAAGTTGAGGGTAATGTCAGTTGCTGTTCCATCATGTGCGATGTCAACATGGATGGTGGAAATGACAACTTCTATATCAAAACTCTCTCTGGTACTTGTGATGTATCTATAAATCTGTTCTATTGACATTGGCATCTTCTTTTGTCCTTCCTTTCTCTCAGTTGGCTGTCAGCTCCAGGTTTGGAGTTGGAAACATCAGGGCCTTCACTGGACCCTCAGTGACCACTTGGCATGAGGAGGAAAGAATCTTCTAGAGACCCTTTTTATCATCTATTGCTGCTTTTATGTTGTTGCTGTTTTTATATTTTTTAATACATTCCTATATTGTTTTTTAATTCTGTTAGTGGTTAATTCTGTTGTGTTTAGTGGTTCTTATGTAGTGATATTTTATTTGTATTTAATTTTATTTATTATGTTGTACACTGCTTTGTGTATAGGAAAAGTATAAAAATGATTTAAGTAGTGGAACATGCTTCAACCAACAAGGCGGGAAAACCCGTTAGGCTCTCATAGGCTGTGAGTATAGGAAGTTGGATGCTTGTGTTGGGGAAGTGGGCATGAGAAGGCAGGCTGCAACATTTCAACAAGTAGTGACTAATGGTTAGTATCCATGCACCCTTGCCTATGCCCACCTTTAGATACGTGCTATAGGGTGGGAAAACAAAAATAAACAGAATGGATTGCCATTTTGATTTACTAGTAATCCTTTCCCCACCCGTTAGCCTTGTCAATAAAATAATCCCTATGGGAAAGGATTCCATTTCACTTAACTCAGTCCATGCTCACATTTGAATCCTTTTGACATTCTTTGAGTGTTCTTTAAAGCCCTCTTCTCATTATTATATTGCTTAGTTAATTAGAGACTTTTAGTTGAGTAGTACTTCATTCTCAAATTGACAGCAAATCAGCATAAAGAGGTCATAGTGCTTTTGCACAGTGCATTTTCTAAAATACTTTTGTATGTCTATGCAATGGGGGAATATTGCATAGATAAAATGTTATTCTTGACTATTTGTCCTGTCTGTTTATCACATCACTCCTGCACTAGTAAGTTAGCAGAACTTGGCCTGAAGCCTCTTAACTGATCATCCTAATATTCTCTTCTATAGCCTTTAGATCAGTACTTTTTGGCCAATAATCCAAAGTCTTTTTGGCTACCTAAAGTAGTAGGTCTGGCCCAGAGGAAAGACTGTTTTCTCTCAAGCAGCAAATGGAATGCTGTGCTGTCAACAGTAAAGTTGTTTGTCATTGCAGAACAGGAGGAACTTGCTGTTTGGCCAGGTTGTTTCCAAATGCAGGTATAGCTTTTTAAGAGCAAAATAATCCTCGTCTGACCGCAGTACCAAGTGATTGACGGATAGGCAAGATCGTAGAAGTAAACCAATCCTTCTTGCCTGGCCACACAGTTAACTCTGCAGAAGGAACTTAAAAGTATTCTTCTGTGTCTGTAAATGTTTAGGAACATTGAGTCTCATCCTCAGAATTGCATGCAATGGATGAGTTAGCAAAAAACCATTTGAGAACAATTGATACATCATTTCTGGGCAATTGTATCTTGTAATTATGGCTGCATGCTTGCTTAAAAGGTAAAAGTTTCCCCACGACTGAATGGTGTAGTCGTGGTCTAGTCGACTGTAGGGGGTGGTGCTCATCTCCATTTCTAAGCCAAAGAGAAATGAGGACAAGCTTGTCTGAGGACAAGCTTCCGTGGCCATCATGACATACGCCAAGGCGCATGGAATGCTGTTCCCTTCCCACCGAAGTGGTCCCTATTTATCGCGTTTTTAGGTGCTTTTGAACTGCTAGGTTGGCAGGAGTTGGGACAAGCGACAGCAGCTCACTCCATGGCGCAGTCTCAAAACTGCCAACCTTCCGGTCAACAAGCTCAACAGCTCTGAGGTTTTAACCCGCAGCACGACCACATCACTATAGTCAAGCAAGCAAACATGTCCTGCCTTATATACACATAAAAAGAACTAATTTGAAAGCAGAGGCAAAGTTTAATTAATGCAGCAGGACTTGTGCTTGCAGCAAAGATCTATCAGGGCACCCGAATTTGCAAGATCTTGGCAGAAAGGAGACCTTGTCCCACAGGCTCCTTCCTTCCTTCCTTCGCCCGTTAATTAGCATGGCCTCTCCTAAGAGTTGAGCCTAACATGGCCCCATAGTAAAGTCTTGTCTAGCTCCCAGGAATGCCAGCCTGGGACAAAAATGTCACTTTGGGAAAAAGAGGGCATTTATAACAAAGCATAGTTGCTCAATGCATTCAGTTTACTGGGCCCCCCAACTTTGGAATACCCTCCCCTTCGAATTGAGAACTGCCCCCTCTTTGTTAACATTTCGGCGGGGGCTGAAGACCTTTTTATTTCAAAAAGCTTTTATTTTAACTGTTGACAGGCTGGCTGGCTGGCTGGTTATACTTTTATATTTTTATATTTTATGATCCACTGGATTGGTTGTTTTTAAAGTCTATTATTTTGTTTTAATTTTGTTTTTTGTATTGTTTTAATATTATTTTTAAATTGTTTTTAATCTTAAATTTTGTATTTTATTATACTGTTGTAATGCCGCCTTGAGTGCCTTCGGGCATAAAGGCGGGATATAAATTCAATAAATAAATAAATAAATATAGTACTATTAAGTCTAAAGTACTGTAAGTGTTGCTGGATGCTGGAAAGCTCTATCTCGCCTTGTTAACGTTAGGCAATCCCCCATTCCCCACAGTATAGTGCAGCTCCTTTGCTTATTGTACTGATTAAGGAGCTAAAGGAATAGAGCAGCCACTTCCTTTGCATCATTTCTCAGACAAATGTTTAAAGGCATGGCTTTGATAGACACAGTTGGATTGTGATAAGAACACTTGTTTGAGGACTTGAAGACCAGAAGACACACTCACTCTTGAAGATGAAAGTGGGTCAGGATGATTGATGGACTTGTGTGACCAGACCTGTCACTTCTGAATTAAGAATAATGGTAGTCCAAATTGCTGTATTAATTGAGTGAGTTCAGGCATTTAAGAGTGTTTTGTTAGCCACATAACATTACCAAACATTCTTTTTCAAGTTTATATTGTAGAATATATTCGTATACTGAACAAAAGTACTTACCTTCTTCCTCAGTGGTAACACAAAGGTTAGAGCTGAGTTGAACATGTAATTGTTTAAGGCAACAGAATATTTGGAAAACTTGGTATTATGAATGATTATTCAGCTGTGGCTTTGAAAAAGAAAGGAGACTACATGCATTAAGTTCATCAAAGTTTAAAAATTGGTTGAATTAATTGGGCTTAATGAACTGCTTGTTGAATTCATACAAGTGATTTCATTTGTAATATGAAATTTATACTTTAATGAATTAGCTAACTAATGTAACACAGAACGTTTAATGAATTAGTTAATAAAAATCAAGGAATTGAATAAAAGGATAATTGAAATGATACTGAGATGAGCTTCAATAGATTTAAAATGTCTGTTCTAATGTTAACACATTTAATGTCCCAATTAAAAGCTGAAAATATTTAAGGATACAATATTCATCAAAGAAGCACATTAGGCATCCTGCTGTGAGATAGGAGTAAAATGCATGTAGTTGCAGCCCAAAGAAAAGGAAGAGTACGTTATGAGAGTGACGAATTTTAATTTTGTAGATGACTCTAGAGAGATGAGTACCTTAAAAGTTACCCTACATGATGAAACAATACTTAGTGTTCACCTGGGCTGTATGGCTCTCAAAAACCTTTCTTTCGGAAATGTCATAGAAGTAGACTTTGATCTTGGAAGAATATCACTTTTATTATAGGTGATCTAGGGGCAAGCCTTAACCAAATTTCCAGCCCTGATGTAGCTGTCTCAGTGGGATGTGGGCTGCATTCTGTGGTGAAGGGGGAGTCAGGGAGACCTCCTCAAGGTAAATATTTGTTCACTTACCTTGGGGTCGCATTGCAGCTGCATTGGCACCAGAAACTTGGATAGGATTGGGCCCTCAGTTTGTAAACAGAGGTGGCTTCAGAGGTCAGGCCCATGTTTCTTAAAGGACCCTGACTAACCTTCCCTATCTCATCACTGGCTGCCGTGTGATCTGTAGCAGCATTAAAGTTGGCTTATGAAAATTGGGTAATGTATTCACTCTCAATTTCCTTAACTTTGTGTATGAGTTTCACACATAGAGTTAATCAAATTTAGAGTTACCATATGGTTCTAAGTATAAGTAAACTTTTATACTCTTACAAGTTCATTGGTAGCCAATGAAATTCTCCCAGGAGCTATCTCAGGCCTTTGATAGCAATCCTTGTTGGTCCCTGAGGAGAAATGCTAATGTGGGCCCCCTAGACCCAGTGAAGTGTTGGCTGGTACAGTTCCAGGCAGTAGGACTGAGGTGTAGGAGAAATTCAGGGTAGGGGTGCGAAGAACTGACCCTATAGTACCCTAGACCCAGGTAAGTAGGAAGGAGTAAGAAATAAGCAAAGAGCCCAGAACTGGGCTGTGCCTAGGGTCTAGATTTTCTGTAGAACAATATTCAGTTTGACTACCAGTTATCAGCTTGACGTGGGAAATAACATGGGATAGCCTTTTGCAGATAAAGTTAAAATTAGAATCCTTGAAAATTCTGGACTAAGGTTTGCTTCTAGTTACATTCTACTAGTGCTTTTATTAATAATAATATAGTCTTGACATTATTGGTGTTTAAACATAATACCAATTTTAATTGTTATTGTACCTTACAACATTTTAATCTTTGAAGGAATAGGTGTGCAGAAGGAATCTTTGCAGTGTTCTAGGTAATTGAAATATACAAGAGATATAGAAATATGGGGTTGATTCTAGAACAAATTGGTACGCTGTCTTTACAAATTTGGATATTTTCAAGACCAGTTATTAGACAGTTACTATTGTCTACAGCATAGTTCTACAGCATAATCTCTCAGTATACAACACAGATTAAGGTTTGAGTAGTTTATGATTTTTAATAAACATTTTTCAGGATCACCTTTACTGTCCATTAAAAAGAAATTAGAACAGGATATCAGTGTAATTGAGAGAGAGAGAGAGAGAGAGAGAGAGAGAATGTCTTGAATATGAAAGTAGACTTTTTGAATGTTCTCATTAGATGGTACTTGACCACAGAGACATTGACTAGAATCTGTAATAATATGAGCTCTTGAAACTATTGACCATGGCACTACTAGGGGAACCATTAGAACTGTAAGGGTTCTTACTTGTTCCAAAAGGAAAATCCTTCACTCATGCTGCTATTACCCCAAGAGGTAAAACATGCAGTGTCATAATGCTGATTTGATGGGACGGCCTGCTCATATTATATCACTGAATTATATCACTCACAAAGAGTGAGACCTGGTCATATTATATCACTGGATCTACCGTTGGGCGATCTGAAACTCTACCCAACCTGATGCAAAACATAATTGTCTTAACTTTCCCCTAATCCCTATGGGCACATGAAAACCATAAGGTGGTACACAAACTGAAATTAGCACATTTGATCTGCTTTAGAAATTGTGGAAGGCTGAGCAGTGATTTTTAAAGGAAGTAGAAATAGTTTATTCACGTTCACAGTGAATACCGGGGTCAACAGGAAAAGCAGAAAATGTTTTCTGGATTTTTTTTAACCACCATAAATTTTGTTTTGGTTTGTCTATTTTTTCCCAACAATGTGCTTACATCAGTTTTTCTTGATATGATGTATTCTGCACTTCGGATGTTTCAATATTGATATTGCCATAACTTAGCAATTTTAGATCTAAAGCCCTTTAGATTAAAGCCATCAGTGCTTTTAATTCTGGTAGAATTGTTTGCAGCAACAGCTGTATACATAGAAGCTAAGCAAATTGACTGGGGAACAAAAGATAATTTGATAGTTTGGTAGCAGTTGAGGCATATGTACAGGTCAGCTTGTGTTCTAATTCTGCTGGCTTTGGAAATCAGACAGCAAGCAGGTTGTTTTCTTGTTAAAACAAATGAAGACTCTTCTGTAACATTTTTTGTGAGCTATACATATTTCTCCAACTAAACACTTCCTTTGTTTCTTTCAGGCAGTGTTTACCCTTCTCTTGGGTCCATTCACCTTTTTTAATGTGCAGAAAACAAAGTATCTGCAGATCATGACATCACTGATGCGTTGGATAGGTAAGTCCATGTTCCACTGCTATTCTGTTCATGTATGTACATGTACATGCGTGTACACCATATCTTTCAGCAGGTTCTGCCAGCCAGTCTCACTTGCACACACAAAAATACTTGTGAATGTAACTTTACAGCCAGGAGCTTGTAAAAGATTACATTAATTACATTAATTACACACATACTGTATGTGGAAGAAGAGTCTCAACCTTAGGAACTGCAGCAGAATGGCTTTTGTATCTCATCTGTGCAAGTTAAGGATGTTTAATGTTAGTTTGTGTGCTGTGAGCCTCTCTGATTTATAGTCAGAAGATTGTAGGGTTTGTTAACATATGCAATATTTTGAACAAAAAATAAAGCAAGTTCTGTCCAAAGCAAGTGGTAAGGACTAAGGGCTAAGTGGTATTTTAAATAACCATTCTCTTGTTTTAAGCAGGAGGAGAGCCTGTTCAACTTAGCAAAGTTTCTTTTCCTTTTCATTGTTTGCTGGCATGTTGTCATTGGATTGTGAGCCCTCTGCGATAGGGAGCTGCTTAAAAAAGTCCTTTTGCTATGTAACATGCTTTGTGAATTCTTGTTGAAAAAGTGCGTACAAGTGGGCCCGCAATATCCACAGATTTGGGAACAGCAGATTTCAGAATCGGCAAGTTCCAAACATACAGGGGAAGAGCCCACCTGGACCCTCCAAAAACTACTGGAGGCTACTCCTGTTGCCTCGGGAAGGTTTCCTCTTGGAAGTTTGCAGAGGCTGAGTGACTGCCTGCAGCCTCTGTGGACCCCAGAATACCTTATATGGTCATCCCGTGTCAAATCATCACATTGTCTTCAACTGACCACCTCAGATTTTTATGAAATTTTGAGTACTTATTTGTCCTACAATGTAATGCAGAAGTACTACATTTTAGTGGCCTGTGTTTCATATAATAAAACAATATAATAGCAATGTAATTTTTCAAAATCTAATGAAAAATAGCATGCTAGTGATACTTTAACCAGTTGTACATAGGACACCAGTTGAGATATAGAATTGGATGTGGTCTCGTTTTAAAGCTCTTTTCATGAGATTTCATATGATATACAATGCAATGGGTTTAATAATTTTATTAATTTTTAAAAATTCAATTTAAAATTTTAAAATCAATTTTCTCAAAGATGGGCATTTTTAAAATTTTGAAAAAATCTCAAAATTAGTTCATACATGTGTCAAACTGTACCTACAATATTTTGGGGGATGATGATAGAATTATAAGCTATGAGAGGTAACACATTAAGAGAAAATACAATGTTCAGGTTGAACTTAATTTTTTAATCTATAACGTTATTCTTGTAAAGTAGTTATGAATGTTTTTTTCCATGTGTATTACTTTTCTTGGTCTGTTCTGTCCTGACTCATTTAATTTTAGGTGCTGTATCTTTCTGTAGCCAGAAATATGCATGATTAGCCGAAGCAGAATTGTGGATAATAAGAAAGTGTGCCTCAATTTGCATTCAGTTTGTACAATTTGCATAATTTTGCTTTTCTCAGTGTATAATTTGAATTAAGTTGATTTAAGGTCCGAAAGGAAACCGTGCAGTTTATTTTAACCCTTTGCTCAAAGAAGAGATTAAGTATAATCAAATTTATTTAACAATCATAGTATTCATGGTCCTAAAATTGTATTTTTACTAACAAAAATCTTATTTCACAGCATGTATCAAATGGTTAAACAGCTCTAAAGTTGACAGCAGAAATCAGTGCTAACAATTACAAATGAAACCATATTACTTTTAACAGGTTTTATTATCTCTTGTCGTATTGTGAATAAATCTATGTACATTAAATACTTGCATACTCTTTCCTGTTTTCCCCACCTCCAGTTGCCTTCCCTTCCTTGTTATTTTCTCTCTTTTATGATTGTGTGCCTCCATGGGACAAAGAACAATATTATTCTTTTGCTGGGTAAATGTCTTTGAGAATTTTTTGCTTTAAAATGGTATATAAGTATTCTAAATAAGGACATACTTCGCATTTTGCAAAGTGTTGTCTTGCATACCTCAAAATCCACTTGCATAATAGTGGCACGCTTCATCCAAAGTAGTTTTCTTTTTTATTAGTCTCCGCATCCATTCCCGCCCCCCCAGTCTATTTAATTAGTTTGTGTCTCTGCGACTGTATTTTTGTTCTGTTGCGCTCCTCTTTCTTCTCCTTCTAGCTCAGCGTCCCCTTCCCATTTTTTTTTTTGAAAGACTTGTGCCTCTTTTTTGATCTTGACATTAGCACAGAGTTTAGGTTTGTTTGCATGTTTGTTCTAAGCACAGGGCACACCCAGCCCTGACACAGACATGTTAATCTTCAAGACAAGATGTCCTGAGTTTGAATGCAACCTCAGGTGAGCCTGGCTTTATGATTGATTTAGAGCGCAATCCTGAGCACTCTTTGAGCCAGCACAAGTTTTTATTCCATCTCTGAATTTGAGGGAGCTAATAATTATAAAACACAGACAATAGCATGCGTTTTATTTCCATAAGAGAGCTTATTTTCCCCCAGATAAGGACCTGAAGTTGTACTACAGAAAGCTTGTTTCCATTGTCATAGAAGGAAGATCAGGAAGCATTGTGTATACATTGCACTAGTATAAATTGAGGTTCAACTAATGGGGAGGTGGGAATGGGGCTAACTTTCTGTGTAGATTTTTCAGCAAGTGCCTTGATAGGCATCTTTTTAGAATGGCTACGGAATCCTGCTTTTGCAGTTTGACTGACTGACTGACTGACTCTGATTGACTGACTTGACCTTACCTGACCAACCGACTTACTGACTTATTTGAATCGATGCCAGCAACTTCATGGTGACATGCTGAAAGCAAGCTGGCAGGAAGCAATGGATTAGCTCTTTATAACTAAATGTAACCCCTTCCTTTCAAAATCATTTTGTGGCAGTAAAGCATATTTGCTTCTAATGCCTAGCCTGTTGCCCGTGTGTGTGTGTGTGTGTGTGTGTGTGTGTGTGTGTGTGTGAGACAGACTTGTCTCCTGGATCTGTGAGCCTGCTATAGATGCTTTTCAAATGCAGTTCTCTGAAACACATGTTTCAGAATGCCACTGCTATAACGTCCTTGCTTCCAACATGCAGAATGCTAGAGTATCAGAAGAAGCATCTTTTCAATATCCACAGCAAATGAAATAGGGAAATATGCCTAAAGCATTCAGCATTATAGGCTACTTCAGTGGTTAATCAGACATTTGCATTCTAATAAAGTATGTCCAAGAGTATACAGGAGAACTGCAAATCATGAGAAGAATACACTTCTTCATGAGATTAGAAGAAAGCAGGAATTTATGATGCACTGAGCTATGGTGTAGAGAAGCTACTGTTTACTGTTTTAGCTGCGATCTGCTTGGGAGTCATAGCAGGGACTAGTTCTGATGACAGAGATTGCGGCAGCATGGTTATTGCTGTTCTTTATTGAGTCATTGCTTGCAAGTCTTTTCAGGCAGCTCTCACTCAAGAACAATTCTTGTGCAATCTACTCCAGATGCTACATTTGTAAACTATTCAATATTACAATTTAATTATGGTGCCTTCTGCAATAAAATTCCCCTATCTCAAGACATTGTACATTTGCAGTTTTCCTTCAGTTATATTTTCTCTTCTTGGTGCCTTCTCCTTTTTTCTTGATACAAGGGGCCCAAGTTATCCACTGGCCTGACAGATGCGGATTTCAGCATATGTGGATTCCAGGCCAACCCAACCAGAGCTGAACTCCAATCAGCTCCAGAGGCATTCTGAAGCTTGCAGAGACTGTACATGTCCGTCCGTGTTCTCTATGAGTTTCAGAATGAAGCCTGAATGGTGACTTCCAGTTTTCAGCAAAAACCGGAAGTCACATTTAAATGGGTCCAAGTGGCTTTTTGAAGCCTGTAGAGGTGTTCTGTGATCTCAGAAAGCTGCCCAACCCATTTAAAGGCAATTTCTGGTTTTTGCTGGAAACTGGGAGTCACCTTAATAGGCTCTGGCTTCAGAGTGCTTCTGGACCTGACTGGAGCTCAGCTCTGGTCAGGTTTGGAAGTGGGGGTGGTCCTGGAAAAGATTTGAATATCTGCTGTTTTCTTACCCGTGGGAGTTCCTGGAACAGAACCTCCACGGATAATGAGGACCCAGTCTATCTGGTTCCTCTCAATGTGTACACGGTTGTTGCCCTTTTATGACCTATTTTCTGATTTCTGACTATTCTCAACTCCAGTATCCCAGATGTTTATAGTGGTTAGGGATATTCCAGCACCATCCATCATGGCCTGTAGCTTGCAATGGACTTTTCCTACAGAAATCTGCCCAATCCCCTTTTGAAGACTTCTAGCCCGACATCATCACCACCTCCTGTGGCAAGGAGATCCACACATTAATTACCCGCTGGTAATTATCCTTTTATTTATTCTAACTCTCCCAACAGAACATCACTCTATCCATCCCATGCATAATTTTGTACGTCTCAATCATGTCCCACCTCAGGTGTCCTTTTTTCTAGACTGAAGAGCTCCTGCCTCCTAGTGGTAGAAGGGATATCTCCTGAAGACTCAGGAATGCACCCTTTTCCTCTGAACGTGAATTCTTAGATAAGAAATTATTGTTATCTAGAACACACATCTAAAAGGCATACGGTTTTTCTTCCCATGGTAGTTCACTTGTCACCTGTCTTCTCCAACAGATGGGCAGTTGGCAAGAAATAATCAACTTCTTTCCCCTGAGCCTCTTATATAGGCTAAAAATTCCATCCTACTGCTGCTTGGAAATTAAAATGTAAATTTATCTAGGGTTTCAGTCTCGAAGGCAGTTTTGCTATATCATTTCAAATTACATATTGCAAATGGGGAAATGTAGGTGAATGTTTCAGTATTTAGTCATGGCTGGTGCAGGGTTTTAAAATGTTGCTGTTTCCTATCTCTTCCTGTGAGATGAGTCTGCCAATATTCTTGTCCTTTAGATAGTCATTCTTCCTTGGGTAGAAAGCTAAGTTTAGTGTAGCAATTTACAAAAGGACTGGTTAGAATTTTTGCTCTTTAGAGTCTGTGTTACACCTTCTTGTAGTGGGATGAAGAGGATCTGAGAAACTACATTGTGTTTGCTTTAAAGTTGTTTGACTGATGTCCACTTGCCAAGTTTGTGTGTGTGTTTGTGTGTGTGTATGCGCGCGCTTGTATGTTTTCCTTGGTCCCTTTTGAGAGTACAAGAGCAGCTGTCATAGTCCTTAATAATGCAGTAAGAAGGGAGAAAGATATATTTATGAAGACACAGTTGAAATACTATGCTTCTCCAGTGTCATCTTTTTGAAACATCTGTCAGAGCTGGTTTTCAGCATAGTCTGCAGAGTGTGTGAGGTGAAATGGTGTCACTTTGAATCTTAGTCCCCTGCTAGTTTCAGAATAACAAAGCATAGTGCTGGATCTGGCTATTTGGGATACTCCTCTAAGTGAGCCCTGAAGAAGAAAGTGTTTCTTCCAGTTCAGGAAGAAGGCACAATACCATTTAGAAAGTAATTCGCGCAGGTACAATAATTACCTCTGGTTCTTTTCAGCTATGGCATGCAGGGCAACCATTTGTTTTAATTGCATTATGTTCAGGGTAGAAAAGAGAGTATTAATCCAATAATATGCCTAGTAGCATGTTACACTGCCCAAGTTGTTATAGTTCATTAGAATGTAAGTTGGCCCAACAAGAGAGGGTAAGTTTGGTGTATAGATGGATTGCATTTTGTTCATGAGTCTATAAAGTTCCAAGTTTTTGTACAGTGGACCGTGCTTGTGAGGTATAAGAATTATTCCTGGTTGACACCATGCAGCCATTGCTGAGACCCAATAAAAACTTGGTTGGGTCAAAATAGTAGTCCATCCATCTAGCCAGGATTGAATTTAGAAAACCAACTGTGCTAGGGGGAGTATTTTACTATAGGCCTATCCTCTTATTCAACTTACCTAGAAATGTTCAGTGTTCTATCTTGGAAAAGGTGCCTTTTTCCAAGTCTTGATCATGAGGTCTTCTAGTCTTACTGATGTAAAACAACAAACAGGTTCATAACAATGACAATGAAGATCAACACCACAGCTGTTGCAGTGAGTAAAATTTCTGTCCAGCCCTTCTCTTTTGGGGATTAACCAGAAGTCACTGAATGTTCTTAACACATGTACTATTAACTATTACTCACCAGGGTGATGAAGCTGCAAGTTGTCTCCAATTTAAGGAATGTGGTGCAGTTCCTCATAGGAGAACATAAGTAAGTTTCGTTACAGGTACATTTGGTGAAAAAGTTGAAAGATGTAAGGCCCATGGCTATGGCATCACTAGAAAAACTGTGGGCAAGCATAGTCGTCTGTGTGACAATAAACCCAAGTAAAACAGCTTTCTCATTTCAGTGGCTGGCCAGCCTGTAGACCAGTGTTGTAATATCTCTGATTCCTCAGGTCTTCCAAGGTTCTCCATATCACTTTGTTGCTAAGTGTCTGTTGATGTTCCAAACTTAAGCTTCTTGTTGTCTCTGTTGCTCTCCTTGTTGCTAAAAGGTGATCGTAATCATGACATTTCAATCATTAGCTGTTTATACTGGAATATATGTAACACTTTTCTGAAAGGCTGAAAGACTTGTGGCTGAAATATTAAATGAGGGAGGAAAATATGCTGCCTTACTGTTCCATAACATCAGGCAAGTTGGTATGAGAATCATATGTATTCTTGCTTGAAAGTAAGATTAATGGAAATCAGCTTAACTTTCAAGTAAATGTGTTTAATCTTGGTGTGATGTTGCTGCTTCAGTACCATTGTTGGTTTCTGTCAATGCCTTGACAGAAGAAACTCCCAGCAGCTTTTGCCCAGTCATAGGAATATTGTTTAACTCTGTATACAAATAGAAGTTTTTGGTGTTGCAGAAAATTTTTCTTAAATTTTGTAACCTTTCAAGAGAAGTTTGAAAAGGTGTTTATATCATTTTTATATCATTTTTATTACAATACCATAAATCAATCGGTTAGATGAAAAGAGCTAATCACCTTAAAAAGAAAGCATTGAGTCTGTTGGCCTTAATTTCAAACAGCAGTTATGTACTACTATCCATCTTTTACCTTTCTTTTGTTTGCTTGCATCTTGAATCTCAAATTCAGTGTTTTGTTTCCAAAGTAGAATAACACAGGTTCTGGGACCCTGTTGTGCCAAATTCCCTTTCTACAATCTTATGCCTGCAGTAGGCTAATTAGCTTCCCTTCTATAATCAAAAACCACTGTAGGCAGTGATGTCATCTACAGGTGAGGCAGTGATGTCATCTACAGGTGAGGACTTGCGTGTGATTGGCAGCCCGCCTGTTCCGTTCCACCGGGCGGGCGGTGGAACGGAATGGGCGGGCTGCCAATCACACGTAAATCCCGCCCAGCGTTCCACTTCCTCATCTGTAGATGACATCACTGACAGTAGGTTTATACAAAGCACCACTGTGTTTTACACACAGCACCCATAAGAAGGCAAAATGCAGTTAGCTTGTCTGCTCAGCCACACGGGTCCTCCTTCCTCCTCCAGTCGGTGGCTCCAGGGGTGTGGCAGCCACATAATAGTTCCCTATAGCAACCTTAGTTCCAACCACAATCACAGTGCCAGCACCTCAAGTATCCTTCCTCCAATCTGTTAGTCAAACAATCCATCAGTCCCAATCACACTTTCCAAACTCCTTTCTTCCACTCTTCTCTCCACAACCCTTTTCCACCTCTCTACACCCACATCTGTCTGACAATCAAACTTCCTCCTTTTATTCCCCAGGTCCTCATCATCCAACTTGGCTGCAGGTGTGAACTAGCTGCAGGCAAAGGCTCTGGTGTTCACCCTGTAATTCCTGGCTGATAGACAAGGGGCCACTTCTGATACCATTACCTATTATATCTCCTTGGGGTAATCTTCTGCCATTTTCATTACAGACCCCTTGGCTCTCTGAGATTCTGTGAACCTTTGCTTATAAGAGAGCAGAGTAAATTTCTGAGTGTGGATAATGGCATGTATAAGGCATATCTGTCCTTGGGGCAACTCCAAAGGGCATTCATCTTCATATTCTCTCCTCTTTACCTCCTTCCACTAAGAATCCATCCTGCTGCTTTTTTCTGCAAGGAGTAAAAAGAGGCATGTATTGTGAGAGAGTGATTCATTATCATTATACTCTGGCATATTGATTCTCTGCTTTGAAAGGAAAGCTCCATCACATCATCAGCTAGTGTTGATGGATAGCTCTGCCACAATTGTGTCAAAACTCTTAACACAGTACTTGCTTAAACAAATGGCTCTAAGTGGGTTGAGAGAAGCAGTGGGGCATGGGATCCTCCCTTTCTATCAAGATGGTGTCATAGAATTTCTGATCTGCTCTGGAGGGTGTTCTGGCTGTGTGCTAGTGACAGGGCTAGTGTTAAGGCCTCTGAGCTTGGAGAGTGGCTGGCGTTGAAAAAGGTACAAGAGTGGAGTTGTGGCAAAGAGGAAGGGCTCTCCATTTTTACCTATTCTTTATATACCTGTTGCTGCATTGCAACTGGAGAGCAGTTCTGCTGCTGAGAATGTGTTTGGATTCATGTAAGCGCTCCTTTTAAGTTCACTGGCTCGATGGTATGACTGAAACATTGTTCATTGTCCTTGGGCAACTTGTTAAGAAGTCAATATTAAGATAGTTCGGGATATTCACTATGCCAGAATGCTGCCTGCTGAATTCGTAATCAGTAAAATTCCCCATATTTCAGCCAAGGATGATGATGTGTCAGCGGCTCAGTGAGATACACCCACCAGCGTCTGGATTTCAGGGGCAATTTCAGCACACCATTGACTTGCCTTCCCCTCCCCCCACTCTTCGTTCGTGTGGGTCAGGATGACCCACCTATGCAAGGGAAAAGGTGGGGGGAAAGCAGCAGGAAAGGATCTTCACCATGTACGGATTCTCATTCCACCCTTCTCATCCCTGCCTTAGCTGAGAATGAGGGAGAGAATTCCCTGTTGAAAATGAGGGCAGCAAAAGTGAAATCCATAAAGGCCCCCATCACCCAAGTCAGTGTCAAAGTGGATAAGGCTGAATAGAGGACTTCCAAGGTAGAGGCCATTGATACTAACTTTGCTGCACTTGAAGCAAACAGGGCCCTTCAGGACAAGAGGGCATACTTAGAAAGCCGCTCATGCAGGAATAATGGAGTGGTGAGCATGCCCAAATGTGGTGAACAAGGCAATTCATTAGCATACCCTACCCTGTTTGCTTCCATACTTGAACTCCCAGAGGGGTACCAGCTTAAGCTGGAATTCCACCCTTGGTTCCTCAGGCCCTGTACCAAATGATACCAATTGCTTAAAGGATTTCGTAGTTAAATTTATATGGTACACTACCACAGGAGGATGTCCTGAAATGAGCTCAGTCGACTCTGGGCAACATACGCTGCCAATCTCTTGCCAGAGAAATATTGTCAATTGACTTTGGTCAAGTATGAGTTGAACTCTTGAGAATTTTTCTGAGAATTCTTTTTAGTTATTTGAATCATAAACACCAAGTATGTGGGGAGAAGTCAAGTAAGCTATGGGCTTTCCTATATTTTGGCTGTCCGATAATTGGCTTTCCGATATTTCTGATATTGGCTTTCGAAGCAATTGCATCACTTGCAAGCTTAGAACACTTACTTCCACTGTCAAACCTGAAGCAGATGTGTCATATGTAAAACCAGAAGCAATTAACTCTGAGTTCCGCCAATTTTATTCAAAACTATACAATGATTATACAAATCTCTCTGATCCTGATACCTCCGTTTCTCTGCAGCAAATAAATCTGTCCCAGTTGGATGCATTACAGGACGAGTGTCTCGCCTGCAGGAAAGGGATCAGGCAGGTGATTAAAGACATGATAAATTTCCTGGGCTAGGTGGCCTGCCAGTGGACAGTATAAAAACCATTCAGACAGCATAGCTCTGAAGTTCACAAAGCTTATATAATGAGGCTTTCACTGAAGGCGTTCTACCACTGTCCTCTTACAAGGCACTCATTGGTGCATTTACAAGGCAGATAGACTCAACCAAATTATAGGCCATATCTAAGTAATATGGATAACAAGATATTAACACTGACCCTGGCTTGGCATCTGCAGACTGACCCACTGATTCTGTTTCAGTTATCCACAGATACCATGGATACGGGGATGCCTATTAAAAAGATAGGCGAACATTAAAACAAACCTCTTTTTTTATCTTGTTGCAGCAAAACCACCGATGTTCCCCTATCTTTTACTAGGCGTCCCTAATAGCCATGGTTTCAGGTATCCATAGTGGGCTGGAACAGACCCCCAGCGGATACCGTGGCACATACAGTATCTTTTATCCTGGATCCAAATGCTGAAAGCTTTGAGGTTAGCAAAATGAATAGTTCTTCAGAATTGGAAGGAGAAATTATAGCCTATTACTATGCAACAAATAGTTCACGAGCCACCCCAATTTAGCATTCTGAATGGACTGTGTGAAACTATACTGTGTGTACTATACTGTATGAAAACATCTGGAATTGCATCTGGAATGACATGGCATCTGGAATTTCTGTGGAATTCTATGGAGTCTAGGACATACAGAAAGAAAGTCCTTTGGATGGATGCTCAATTGGAAGATTTCTCTTCCCCCCCCTTCTCTTGTCTATTTTTGTAGTTGTATGCTATGTAAAAGAAAAGAAAAATTTTCCAAAAATGCTTTTTAAAGATCAGCAAAATTCTCCAGGAACGTATGCATATGTACCTCTATTCAACTCAGCAAGGAACATAAATGCTGCTGTTATGAATACAGAGCATAAATGCAAAGGAATGTCATTTGACGGGTATTTCTCTAAGCAAGTGTTCACTACTAGTAGAGAGAATGCAAAAGCATATTACCAAAAGTCTCTGAGTGTGGCCGTCCTGGGCTCTGTATATAAGCACAGGACTTTTTGTCCCTGTTAATCATTTTGGGTTCAATACATCAGTCTGAGTTCTCCCTAGATGGATACCTGCTCCTGTGAAATAGTGTTTATGTGGTTTGGTACCATGCATTCAGAAAAAAATTGCCAAACAATATGTGACAGAATGGAAGGCCTGGATTAACTTATTCTGTGCAGCTTTATGTCCTTATCTTTCTGCAACAAATGAAAATTTTAATATCCGTAGGCTTTCAGGCTTTCTCTAAGTACCAGTATGATATAGGCTCATACATATTCATTCCACATCTGGCCACAAGAACCATTTCCCTTGGCGGAGTTGTCCTCTTCTCTAAAATCAACATCTAGTATGGTCAATTCGGGAAGAGGGAATTTGCTTTCCTCTCAGTTGGGCTTGCAGGATGCATTTTCATCCCTCGATATGGAGGGATGCTTCTGAGTGGAGCTTCTCTTCCACTCAGATTTGCTTTTGTACCAAAGGGGGAGAGGCAGGGAATAGAAAATAGTACTGTGCGTGCTTGCCACTCTTGTGCAAGCCACTGATTCATTTGAGATTTTGAGGTAAGAGAGCATTGCTTCAGAGTTTTGCTTCAGAGTTGTGAATGTATAATTTTACATGGCTTTTCTTAATGACCACATTTAATGTCTCAGCGTGGCATAAAACACAGATCTCTTAAAATCTGTCAACGTGCCAGAAAAACGTGCCATCTATCCATTACGTAAGCTGCCTCAATGCTAACCTTCCATTATGCCTCAGTGTATGACACCAAAGGGATCACTGCTGGATGTTTTTTAAGTGTCCCTGCTTATTTCCCACTTGGTGATTCTCTGCGGAGACCTGCCAGAGATCCTCTTTTCCCCTCTAAGGAGGCAAATGAGTACATGTGAACAATGTGCTCTGAGGTAGCATTTAGCTGCACAGGGTATTTTCAGGACATAGATACCTTTCTCTGTCTTCCAACATTCTACAATAAGCCTAAGAACACCCCAAGTTAGCAAATATTGGCCTTCCCCCATTACAGAACACGGGAGTGGGCTACTGTCTTATTACTCCTGATTTTATAGTTATGTGCATGGATGTTGAAATCTAAATTACGGCAACCATGGAATGATCTTCAGAATTTTCAGCGTCATGCCAATTTTACTCTTTTTCAGAAGTTACGTTCTTGTCCTTTGGCATTCAGGACTGTGAGGTATAAAATGTACAAATATACTGTTTGTGAAACTCAAGAGTAGGTTAGGGCCTCGAGCCTTGTGTTATAGTTTACTCTCTGCAGTGTATCTCTGACAACCTGCATGGTGGGAAATCTATTTTGAAATTCTCATTCAGCCTTGAAGCTAACTGAGTGGCTTTGGGTAAATATATTTGCTGACTAACCTATTCACAGAATTGTAGCAGGCTTAAATGGGTTCAGCAAATTTGCTTTGGATCCAGGAGGGAGACATGTTCCATTTTTCATGTTCCATTTTTCAGGATTTTACACTTTTTAACAATGGCCAAAAAAGCTCATGTTGATACTGAGCATGTGTGTGTCTCCCTATCTATGGGGTCCTTTTATGGTGATCATGGATAGTCGTGGAGGGGCAGGGCTAGTAAGGGAGCCTTTGTGTTCCATTAGATTTAAGGGCTGCCTGTTGCTGCTGCATAGTTTTCTTCTTTGTTAAATGCTTCACATCTTATTAAATGCTTCATTATAAAAATATAATCGTATTTTCTGTGCATGCTTTCCCTCTTTTCTGTTGAACATTTATCACAAGGAATCTTGCTAGACTCGCTGCTTGGTTCCTTACTGAAAACCTCCGGGCACTGCATGCCATTTACAATTTTCAAGTAAGCTGACCAAATCAGGCTTATGGCAGTTCTTTCTAAATAAAATTAGGTAGGTAAATATTTCGAATTACCAAATATGCCTCGTTTTTCATTTTGAGCTGTATGGCATATCAAAACTCAATAGGGTACATAGATAGGCTATCATTCTTATAATATACTAGCCTTTTGTTACCCAGCGTTGCCCGGGGGACAAAGTATCCCCAGCTTCTATTAGGAGAAGGAATGAATACAGGGACAGAATCAAGCAAAGGAGCGTAATGAAATTGTCACACTCACTGAACAATGTCTGCAGGTCCTGTGGCAGGGCAGTTAGCCCTCTGGAAATAGGCCCCTCTCAGACCCGACTGGGTGCTGGAACTCTCTGGATCATGCTCTTTCCAGCCTGGGCAACTCAGGCAGTGCAAAGCAGTTTCACTTTCGTTTTGGATTAGTCCCTGTGTATCACATACCCTGCAGAATCGTGTGTGACCACAGGGTGGCAGCAGACCTCTAGTCCAATGCAATCCCCTTGGTTCCTGATGATCTGGCCCCCATCCCCAAAAAACAGGGGGGTCTGCTGTAGGGGGGTCTGATCCCCGCAGTGTTTCCTTCCAGGCTGCAAGGTGTATTCCTGCCAAGTTTCGTGCAGATCGGTCCAGGCGTTCCCGAGCCTATGCATAACATACATACATACACACCCGCATACATACATACATACATACATACATACATACATACATACATACATACATACATACATACA